>QLSS01000634.1:14676-50528 GCA_024372645.1 Trichomalopsis sarcophagae | reverse complement strand
AGATGATTGAAAAAAACGCAAAATAATGTTTTTCAAAAATCAAAAATCGGCCATAAAAAAAAATAGTTGAGAAAATATAAAATAACTGTTATTCCCGAATTAAGAATCCTAAAATATATATATGAATTTCAAATTTTATTGATAATGACGGAGTTGTTGCTCTTAGTGAATTAAATCAATAAATTTTCTAAAATGACAGGTATTTCAATCATTTTCCAAAAGGGATCAGTCCATTTTATCTATTTATTTCTTTGAATCCATGAATCAGTATACACGACCAAAAATGTTTATAACAGGTATAAAGTAAACGTACGTCTATCTATGATTAATAACACCGCAGGGAATAATAAATACAGTGCTAGACACAAGTATTAACTTTAAGTAGAAGCTATTCCTTTTATTGTTACAACATGATAGAGAAACGTGTAACCACTATGCTCGCAGAGTACATAAGTCGCTGGACCGTCACAAATATTTGCTACCTTTGTGATTTTTTAGAAATGCTCCAAGCAATTTATAACCTTTATAATTTTAGCACAAATTTATGAATATCTTTATTCTTAGCAAACGATACAGGGTATCTGCCTTTCTAGAACATATACAGGAACTTTTGCACTATAAAAAGGTATCACTATGAACTATTTTTGGTAGTCGTAGTCCAGATCGAAATCTAACTTTTAACAATATCAAGGTTTAAATGGCTCAAAGTTATATATAACTTTGAGGGTATTTTAATTCAAAAGGTAAACAAATTTTACAAAAAAAAGTATATTCATGTCTATAGCAAAAAATGCTTCCCTGAGGAGCTACAAATTAATTAACTTGTGCTAAAAATCCAAAAATTGCCAAAATTGCCATCTTTGGCTCCCTACCATTTTGGTTAAAAGTAATTTAAAAATCTGAAAAAATTTAGGTGCATTGAAAACTGTTCCTGAAACATATTTATTGTGGGTTAAAAAAAAAATGTTTGATCCTCGATTTGACAGAACCACCGGCTAGTGTGTGTGTGTGTCGAAATAAGCGGACGAAACAGAAAAAAAAACAAAAAAAAAAAAAAAAAAGAAAGAGGAAGAAGAGGAAGAAAAACGCAAAGAAGAGGAAAAGAAACAGTTTTTTAATAAAAGTAAGCTAATCGCCTCTTGGAAGGAAAGAAGAAACAAATCGAAAATAGGATATAATAAATTTAAGATAGGAAACGTAAAATGGTTCTGGAATGAGAGAAATGAAAAATGGTTTCAAATGGAGTATAGGAAAACCGAGAGAGAAGATGGAAGGAAGGAGGAATAAAGGAGGGAAGGATACAGAGATTAAGACAATTTGGTGGAACATAGCAGGGATAGGGAAAATGTAAGAAAAAGACTGGAAACATATCAAGGAATTTGACATAATAGGACTAACAGAAACATGGGTAGAAGTGAAAAACAACAGGATATGAGAAAACAGATTAAAAGGATACGAAGTCAGGATCAAAGCGGCAAAGAGATATCACCACAAAGGGAGGGGCAAGAGGAGGGATAATAATGACAATAAAAAATACAAATAAGGATACAGAGATAAGCTGGGGAGAAGAATCCACGAATGAAATGATAACAGCAAAAATCGGAAGAGGTAATAAAAAAGTAAGAGCGGGAGTAGTATATATGAGAGAAGATACAGGAAAAAATTAGGAGGAGATAGAGAAGTTAGGCGAGAAGGAAAAGGAGGGAAAGATAATAGTAGGAGGTGACTTCAACGCAAGAACAGCGGAAACAGGAGGAAGAAAACCCAAAACAGAAGACAAAGAAGAAAGCAGGAAGTCGAAAGACAAATACATAAACGAGGAAGGAAAATATATGATCGAAAAACTAGAAGAAACAGGAATGCATATAGTAAATGGAGATATAGAAGGAGACTGGGAGGGAGAATGGACATATCTGGGAGGAAATGGTTGCTCTACGATAGACTACATAATAACAAATGAGGAGGGAAGAGAAACGATAGAAAGAATGATAATAGGGGGGAAATGGAAACCGGATCATTTCCCGGTGGAAGTGAGAATGAAAACGAAGAAAAAGAGAGAAACGGAGGAGGAAGAATTTATAACAGACTGAACAGGAAAAGGAATAGAATAATATAGGGAATCGCTAGGGAAGGAGTGGGTACCGAAGGATTGGAGAGAGCTTAAATAAATAGTAAAAAATGCGGTAACGAAAGGAACAAAAAAAAAATAAAAGGACAGGAGAAGGATGGTGGGATAAAGAATGCATGGAAGCAAAAACCAAAGTAAAAGAGGCACTAAGGAACTGGAAAGAGGGGAGAGAAGACAAAGAAGAATTCATGATAGAACGTAGCAAATATAGACAGCTAATAGAAAAAAAAGAAAGAGGAGGGAGAAAAGGTGATAGAAGAGCTATAGAATGAAAAAATGGTCAAGTATTCTGGGAAGTGGTAAATAAAAAAAGGAAGAAAGGCAGGGAAAAATTAAGTGAAAAGATTACAGAAAAGGAATGGGAAGAGCACTTCAGGAAATTACTGGACGGTAGAAACATAGAAGAGAGAGAGAAAGAGAGAAAGGTATGGAAAGAACAGGAGAAAAAGGAAATAAGGGAAAAAAAGCGAGAGGAAGAAAGAGAGCAAGAAAAAGAGATCACACATGAAGAGATCAAGGAGGCAATCAGGAAACTGAAAAAGAAGAAGGCAGCAGGAGAGGATGAGATACAGAATGAGGCGTGGATATTTGGAGGGGATAGAGTAGAGGACTTTCTATATAATATTCTAAATAGCATATGACAGAACGAGAGCTGAACTAAAAGAGAAAAAGGTACTAGATGACACACAGATGGGATTTAGAGAAGGAAGAGTCACAGTGGACGCGATATATATATATATATATAGTAAAAGCCTTAGTAGAGAAAGAAATAAAAAAGAAAAAAGAAAAGTGTTTTTATCCTTTGCTGATATGAGAACGGCGTTTGATAAACTAAAAAGAGAGGAGATATGGAAAATTATGGAAGAGAAAAAAATAAAAGACAAGTACATAAGGAGAATAAAAGAAATATACAAAGATGCACATAGCAGAGTGAGAATTGTTAAAAAAAGTCAGGAAAGTTCAAAAAAGAAAGAGGAGTGAGAGAAGGGTGCCCACTCAGCCCGGCGCTATTCAACATCGCCTTCGCAGATTTAGAACAAGAAATGAACATCGCCTTCGCAGAAAGGAAGGTGGGTTGATATCAGGTAACAAGAAAGTTCACTCAATAGGATATGCAGATGACATAGTGTTAATGGCAAACAACGAAGAAGGAATGAGGAAGATGCTGAAAAGATTCAAGAAATACATAAAAAAAGAAAGGGCTGGAACTGAATGTAGAAAAGTCGAAGATAATGAGATGCAGAAAGAAGGGAGGTAGGAAGAAGAAGGTAACATTCAAATGGAACGGAAAAGAAATCGAGGAGGTTAAAAGGTTCACATACCTGAGATACGATATGAAATGTAATAACAAAGAAGAGGAACAAATAAAAAAAATAAAAGGGAAGGCCAACGCAGCACTAGGAAAAATTTGAAGCATAGGGGAAAAGCTGTTCAAAGAAAATTGGTAATTGAGGATGAAGCTCTTTGACTGCATGTTAAAAGCGCTGATACTGTATGGAGCTGAAATCTGGGGGTGGAAGGAATACAAAGAAATAGAGAGCATACAAGACAAGTACATGAAATGTGTATTAAAAGAGGACGGGAACACACAAAGACACGCGCTGATGCTAAAAACGAGAAGAGAAGGAATAGCGGTTAAGGCAGAAAAAATAGAGCGCTAAAGTATAAAGAAAAACTAAAGGCAGCAGAGGAAGGAACGTTGCTGAAAGAGTGCTGGAAGGAACTACAGAAGCAGGCGAGAGGGCAGCATAGAGTAAGGGAAGATGCGAATTATACGAGAAAATATCTAGAAGGCAGAGAAATCTCACTACAAGGATATTTGGATAAGATGGAAGAAGGACCAATATGGCCGGATTTGGGACAGATAAGCAAAAATATAGAGAGACAGCAGTAGAACGAAAAAATGGAAAAATCAGTATACGCAAAAGAAATTAAGGAAGTATTAGAGAGCTATGGAGAAACACCAGAGTATCTGAAAAAAAGAGGAGGAAAAAAGAAAGAAAGAACTTGAGACGCAAGCAAGATTTAGACTGGGGAACGAAACAAGAGTAAATAAATACTGGACAGAAGAAGAAAACCGGAAAAAATGGAGACGGCAAAACATATAATGGAAGAGTGCGGAAAGACAAAGACGGAAGGAACATGGAAGGGAAATTGAATGGACGACAGAAGAATCTAGGGAAGTTGCTACAAATAAAATGGATAAGGAGAAGAGCGGAACGGAACGAGGAAGAAGAGGAAAACGGTACCCAAAGAGCGGAGCAGACGGGCCGCGCACAAGTAGTTTAAGAACGCACAAAAGAGGGGAGGTATCAACACGAGGCGGAGGAAAAACGAATAGGTTAGAAAAACGGAGATACAGACAAGTAGAAAGACGGGCGAAAGCAGGAGGGAAAGGAAAATAAAAGAGGAAGAGGTAAACAAGAAAATGAGTGAAATAAAACGATTGGCGGAGAGACTAGAATAGGCGATGGAAAGGATATGGGAATTGGATATCTGTGTGCTGGAAAAGGACAAGAAAGAAAAAAGAGGGAAAGGGAAATGGTGAAAAAAGCTCAAGATGAAGAACGAAGAAATTAGAGATTTGAAAAGAAGAATTAAAAAACTAGAAAACAAACAGACGGAAGAAGACACACAAGCAAGGAAGGCAAAAGCAACAACAATAGAAGAACGTGAGGAAGAACCATGTAAAAAACTTATGTTTTGTTTTTGTTTGTTATAAGTAGGTAAGGTTGATTGGAAGGTTTTGTTCGATATAAATGCGATGTTTATTTATTTACAGCTGTAGATTAATATAATCTCAGTTAGTCCGATTAGATTACACACACACAAAATCACACACGCACGCTCTCGTATAAACGGAGTAGTCAAATTGTTTGAATGCAAATAATTTTATTGCGCTGATACGATCTCTCTCTTAAAACTATGTATTTTTAAATATGAAATGACGATGCCTTTTTTTAAAATGTATTCGTCACTATTCTGTTCCAAAGCTCACTTAGTTTGTAGCCAATAGCAGAAATAGTCTACAAAAATGTTTTTAATAGACTACATCTAATAGTTTCTTAGATGTAGACTTAGTATGATACCGTACGTTATAATAGACAGATAAAATATAAAACAGAAATAGACCCTTCAATGCTTCCAGCTTGACTGGATATAGCTTTCCAACTACTTCGTCATTATTTTTTGAATCATTATTATTGACTTTTATATTAGAAGGTTTTCCAGTAAGTGTGTTTTTTATTAGTTTGCTCACACCAAATACAGCAGTCAACATGTGACCAACGAATGAGGAATGTTAACATGCAAGCTCAGTCCAGAGGGCGTCTTGGTTCCCAGCCATAAACCCGTGTTAAATGTATATCTATAATATGATCACGGACACGCTGCATGTGTGTATCACGTGACCTAACTCACACATGCAAGGGCGTGGTCCGTGAGCATACCCTAGTGGAAATAGATTGTGTGCCGAAGTGTGCCATAGTGTGCCATAATGTTACAAAGTGCTCAAATTCGGAAATTTATTACACTTTGGCATACCTTGGTATACTTTGGCATACTCTGGGACACTTTGTCACATTTTGACCCACATGCTGTGAGATACCGTGCAAAATTGTGCTATACTGTGCCATACTTTGTCAAAAAAGTGATGTTTATTTCCGAAAAACCCATGTGTTTTAAAGTGTACCAAAGTGTGGCAAAGTGTGCCATACTGTGCCAAAGTATTTAAATTCGGAAATTTGCTGCACTTTGGCACACTTTGGCAGACATTAGCATACTTTGCCACACTTTGGCACACCCAATTATTTCCACTAGGGTATATATTGATATACATTTAACACGGGTTCGGGGCTTGGAAGCAATACGCTCTCTGGGCTCAGCTTGGATGTTAACATTCCTAATTGAGCAGCTGAATGCGCTTGCAAGATCATAACTACTGATTTCGCCCTAGGTGTACCTAATATTTTGAATAAAAAAGATTAGCTATATATTAGTTATGTATTAATTTGTAATGTTCAATATAAAACCATAAAAGATTTTATTAAGAAAATTAAAAGAAAATTAACAAAGCACCACTTTATGGAGTTTCTGCTAACAATTTGTGATTAGAACTCATCAAAATGAATGTCAATAAGAAGCACAATTTTCTATTAAAGTTTCATGAATTAATTAGTTTTAAATCATTTTGATCGGTTATAATCTTTAACTGTTAGCAGTATTATCCCAAATCTACGTTTTTGGTAATTCTGCACTTCGAATCGCCTCCGCGAGCGCCTTCCGATTCAGACGTCGAGTGTTCCATCGTGGTTCCCGGCTATTTATGCTTCTATGCCTGTCCGTACGTTCGTCCTCGATGTTGAAAACAATATACTGATGGTCGCTAGCAGTAAATTTTTCCGTAACGTGCCAACCCCTTATCTTGCGGATAGTTATTTCCCCAGCAACAGTTACGTCCGGTATCGATTCCACAAAAACTGGTCTGCGGTAGGTAGCTGCATTTCCCTTGTTCGCAACTACCAATCCTAACCTAGCTATCATCTTAAGTATCGCCCGGCCTCTTCTATTCGTATGCGGCATAACCCATTCTGTCGCTCTCGCGTTAAAGTCGCCCCCGACTACTAGGTTCCCAGGAACGTCTTTTATCGCGTCTTCTAATGTTCCTAACCTTGTCACGAAATCGGCCGCGGTTAGGTTCGGTGACAGATACACGCTAAAGCAAGTGATACGACCGAACCTTACCCGGACTTAATCGTCTCCGGTTTCTTTATCCACGATTCCCCGCCTGGGCGCCCAAACAGCGGCGGTTTTTGCTTCGTTGGACACCCAGCCAGGTGTTTCCCGGTCCGTGTACTGCTCACTTATCAGTAGGATATCCTCTTTCTCCTCCGTGACAAATTGCGGTAGGAGATCGTGGGCCGGCCTGCTCCTGTGCAGATTGCCTTGCAGTATTAGCGCCATTATTTTTGGGTCCTAGTCGTGATTAGAGCCTTGCAGAAAACCGCACACGCTCCGGTGCCTGTAACATGCGCTTTCTTGTCGTCCGGCATCGTTGCGTCCTTGCATAAGAAACACTTTATTTCTTCAGCCAGTACAGGGCATTGCACTGCCCTGTGCCCAGCAGCACCACACTTCCAGCAGTTGGTGCTCCTATCGGGACCCTTGCATTGCGCCTTTACGTAACCGTAGCCGAATCATCGGTAGCATCGCGTAGAGCTCGTGCGAACCCTCATTCGGCATTTTACCCAACTGATGCGGATCTTACCCTTTTTGAGCAGGGCGGCGGCCTTAGTCTGATCCATTTCGATTACTGCCACCCTCTGTTCCCTTGTGTTCGGCTCGAACAGATGTATTTTTGCATTTTTATCGTCGGAGCCCGTCTCCACGGCGATTGCACTGGCGACCTCGTCCTTTGTTGTGAGGCTGACAATATCCCGAATCTCCAGTGTTGCTCTGGAGATCTTGCCTCTGACTATGTCTGCTTGTCCGATTATGGTTTAGATAGCTGTTTTAAGCGATTCCATTTTGTCATCGCTCTTGCCAACAACCACCAGTACGCCGTCGTCTCTTGTCTTACGGACTAACTTCACCTCCGCGTTTAGCTCGTCCGGTTTAACCGTTGCCTTGATCTGCCCCAAGATCTCGGCGTAGGTCTTCCCACTCTCTGGTCTTATAAGGATCGCATCCCTCCTACGTCGCTGAGCCTTACCTTCTATTCTTTCTGGTTGGGTCTGCACCGATTTATCCGGCTGTTTCTTTTTTGCCTTTTTACCAGCAACTACTTCCCATAGTGACTAATCATGGGAAGTCCGTGCATCCCCCTCGTTCTTCCTACTTGTCGAAGGAGCTCCGTTTAGTTCCCTCTTACCTTTTTTGGCGGGGGTGCCACCCCCTTCGTCTGACAATGCCCGTTCCCTCTTCTTCTACTTTGACGTCTTGTGAGACTTTGGATTGTCTTCTCTCAAGATGTATTTGCTTCTTCGCAATATCCTCTATCTTATCGAGCAGCGTGAGAACTTCAATCATGATGGATCCCATTACAGGTAGTCCATCTTTAATCGTAGTATTTACGTTCTTCTGCTTATCCAGAGTTTTGGTAATTTCTCTGTTCATTCGACTTAGTTCCTGTAGCTTGTCCCGCAGGCTGGCGTGGTCTTGTATCCATTCCCCTATCGCTGTCCAGCTCTCTTCACCTACCGGCACCCTTTTCTCATACTGGTATTCTGCAGCGCTGATGGCGCTACTTATACTTTTACTACTCCTTGATTTCTGGATAAGGTATCCGCCGTCTTGCATTACTGGCACCTTTAAGGTGACGACTTCCAGGTTTCCCTGTGACTTTCCTCCGAGTTCGTTCATGGTCTCCGTGTAATAAACGGTATTCTTCATCCCAGCATGTGTCCGACCACCCGGTATAGTGCGCGCTATCGTACTAGCCCACCTCCGCTCTCTCGAGCCTCCCACCCTGAACAAAAGTGCTTAGCTCTGTGGAAAGTTTCCGGCAGACGTCGCACGACCTCACGGGCTCGCTCAAGCCGATTGGCCGGTACTAGCTAGGTAACCAGCCTCCCGTGTTGCCGTCAGCGGGAGCCAAAGATCGTTCGGATCCCTTCAGCACGCGGCCGTAGGTCTTGCAAAAAGACCGTTAGTTCGCCTCCCCATCCAGGATCTCCTTTTAGCAGCTCACCGGTCGCACCGCACGGCAAACACGGCGGCCTGATTTGGTCCACGGAGCCTATTTTATTTTTGCTCTATCCGACGAGGTATATACCTCGGCGAGCACTATCCGCCACCCAGGGGACGCGCCACATACGTGGTTACAGGCTTCAATTCAATTCCATATTATTATAATAATAATAATAATAATAATAATAATAATTATTATTATTATTATTATTATAATAATAATAATTATTATTATTATTATTATTAAATATGACGTATATTTCTATGCAAATGGAAAAAGTTGATTTCACATGCATGTAAAATCCATTTCCTCAAGCGCGCAGAATGTTATTTTTTTATACAGAGCCCTATTAAAAATTTTACTCAAGATCGTATTTAAGAACTTACATAAAATCATACATCAGATCTTGTCAAGATCGTACATAAGATCTTGACAAGATCTGAAATTTGCGACCAAGAACGAAGATAAGATCTTATTTCATGATAAAAAAAATTATTTTCATCAAATATTCATTCAAGATCTAACACAAGATAGTATACAAGATCTTACACAAGATAGTATACAAGATCTTACACAAGATAGTATACAAGATCTTACACAAGATAGTATACAAGATCTTGCATAAGATATTACGTACTATCTGTTCTAATTTCTTACATAAGTACTTATATAAGATCTTACCGCCATAATCAGAAGCAATCTTTTTATTAATAATTAATCCAAGATCTTATGTAAGTTCTTATCTAAGATCTGATATAACACTTAAAGAGATACCGTTTTATTGATCACTTACTCAAGTTTTACATAGGATCTTATACAAGATCTTGCATAAGATCTTGAGTAAATGATGAATGTGTTACATAAGGTCTTTTATAAGAACTTACACAAGGTCTTGAATAAATTATAAATTAAAAAATTTGTATTGATCATGGTAGAAAAATCTTGCATAAGATCTTATGTAAGAACTTGGGGAAGATATTACGTAATCTCTTATGCAAGATCTTGTATACGATCTTGCGTAAAATCTTGAATGAATATTTGATTAAAATTTTTTTTTTTTATCATGAACATAAGATCTTGTATAAGATCTTACAGAAGATGTTATTTCTAGGTTGAAAATCTCTGACATTATATCCTATAGCTTATCATACGCTTATTATTAGTTTAAATTGTTTAACATCAAATTAATTTCTAATTTTTAATGTTAAGTTAAAATTGTTATATTTACTAATTCAATAGAAATGTATTTTATAAAACCAAAAAAATATAAATTTTTAGAAATAAAAATCTATGTAACTTTGTTCATTTGGAGGTTGCGAAATGTACAGAAGAATCTTATCCAAAAGACCTAGTAGTGACTGAAACAAAATGTGTGGTACGACTTCAGCAGCTACTAAATAACACCATTGAGCGATTATTTATGTTTCTATATCTATCTTTTTATCTTAAAGAGAATACAACTTTATTATTAATTTTAAAATATGGTTTCGACGGGACGAATGTCAACGCGTATCGTCAAAAGTCAGATGATCAAAAAAATTAATTTAGCGGCATATTCTGCTGTTTAATGTACCACTTCGGTTGATTGATAAAACTACGAAAACAGTTCATTAGGAAAATCCTCGGCCATCATCGATTAAACTTTGTCGACCAATATCAATTTCTTATGAAAAAGAAATTGATGAGCTTTGCAAAAATCAAGAAAGAGATATAATGGCTCAGATTCAAGAATCGCAGGATGGTTCTGTAGCTGGTTGTACTGTCCAATTCGAAATGATATTGACGATGATTGACGTAAAGGTTGTGAAATCAAACACCCAGTTGGAAATGATTATTATATATTTATATTATCATATATATGTGTGTGTAGGTTATATGTACTACACCGGTAAAAATCTGTCAATTTAAAAATAACCTATAATCTAGGAACTAGGCAAGACTCATAAAGATTTATTTATTTATTAAGGATAATATTATATTGTTGTGATTGGCAAATTTGGAATGTTTTTTATCCTTTCTTTTCGGGATTTAATACAATGAAAATGATCTCAAAATCCTCAAAAAGTATAAATTTATTACTTGACTTAACTTTAATTTTTAACAGTTTACACAAATAACAATCAATATTTGTCGACTAAAATTTACAAAAAAATAATAATATTTTATAATTTTATAAAATAATTAGGAAATCTGTAGAAACAAGTTCTGAAATTAATATGACAATATTACCAGATTATGCCAGTAAGTGAAGACTGAATGTCTAAAAAAATTGATTTCAAGCTTTGATAGTATATTTTTAAAATGGGCTGTTTCTAAATTTCTAATAGAACCGATTTATACCAGGGTATGCATAATTACAAATAATTTAAAAAATAACGATTGTAAAAAATGATGCTACAATAATGCAGAATCTTTAACAGAAAATTAGCAAACATGTAATCAACTGGCATACAATTTTACTGCAGAAATTTTGGGAAGAATTACGACCATAATGATTTGTTTTATTTTTACAATATAAAAATACTTCAGACTATTAAAGAGAATAAATAGTTGTCTAAATTAGTTTACAATACATATACTATTAAGAAAAATTGGAGATTATGTATGTTTTTATCTCTATAATTAAAAAAAAAATCTGTTCATTAATAATGCAATGTGAAATACATACGTATAATCCGCCATATTTCATAGGCACCTTAAAGAGAACAATTTATGGTTGGTAATTCTTGTAAAAATTGTTGTATCATATGCCCGCTGAAGTGTTTGCAGTTATGATAAATCTGTTATTAGATTATACAGAGTCAGCAGATGATGACGACACAGACTATTCGGACACTGAATAAAACTGTTAATTTCGGTGTAAATATGTACACACACATATATATATATATATATATATATATATATATATATACATTACATTGTATATATATAACATTACATGGTCAAAAATAATCGTCTTCAGCAGTCACGAAAAGCCTTGAAGCATTTTTTCGGCGATTTCCATGTTTCCACCTTCCAACTCCCTAATTTCACCCCCTCAATAGGGGATGCTTGCATTTCCAATAATTTTTCCTCAATTGGTATGACCTACGGTTGAATTAAGAAAAAAAATTGATATCTCCATTTTTTGTGAAGATATTAGGTTTGGTAAAAGCGATATATCCGATATAAGGGACAGTGTGCTATATTCGTCAATAGACTTTTTTTGGTTCGCTATTACACAACGAACAAAATGAGCCCTCATAGAGTCATTTTGACCGTAATTTCGAGTGAATCAAGACTTTTGATCACTTTTTCGGCGTTCGGGAACACTGTGCGACGCGCATCGGCTAGCAACAGGTATGGCGCGGCACTTGATAAAAAAGGAGCGACTCAAGGCCGCGAAAGAACTATACCTGTTGCGAAGAGTGTTAAACCTGGTGGTGAGGGTGACGCTGGTCGCCGAGCGTTGTCGATGTCAAGGCGAGGATGTTCTGGACGTAGCGCTACTGCTGCTCTGCGCTGCGTGCCGCTCGGTGGTAAGAGCTGCTCTCGCCGTGCTGACCTCGCTGTCAGGGAGACGACCCACGGGGCTGCTCCGCGCGCACTCCAGCAGTAGAGGGGCTGGAGGCAGACTTCCTGCTGCTGATGGCACCGTGCGACGAGATGCAGCTGGTGCTCGCCTGATGGTGCGAATTGTTTGTAACGATGGGATGATTGAAAAAAAACGCAAAATAGTGTTTTTCAAAAATCAAAAATTGACCATAAAAAAATAGTTAGAAAAATAAAAAATAAATGTTTTTCCCGAATTAAGAATCCAAAAATAAACATGCATGTCAAATTTTATTGATATTGACCGAGTAGTCCCAGAAATATTACGGTATACATATACACACACACACATCCATACGGACATTTTCTAAAAACACGTGATTTGAACTTCTAACACATCAAAAAGTATTTTCTAGAAGTTTTGACGAAACTCAAAATTTTACTATTACAAAGCTTCCTCTAGGAGGAAACAAAAATGAAATCATATCCGTAGTCCCGCTGGTCGCTATATGTGTGATCACATCAGTATTCCTACTGGTCTGGATAAGTATGTGAGTAAGCAATATGTGCGGCTAAATTCACGGTCTTAATACTAGCTTTGTGCAGCCAACTTCATGGTCTGAACATTTGGGCTGAAGAATGCCAAACCGATTTTAACATTTTTGTTGAGACATGCTAGTTTATTATAAAAAAAGCTGCTTACTTGGCAATACATCGATTGGAAATCATAGTTAAGCATACAAATATGATTTTATACCAAAAAAAATTTAGATACAATAATGAAAATATTTGTTTTTATTGAATTAAAAATTTAAAAACCTAATAAAGAAGTAAATAGTGTCGTGGTCGCTGCAGGCTTTTTAAACTCGCCTTCGTGGCACTACAGTGCCACTTGATGTTTTAAGACTATTAATAGTTTCATTGACTTCATAATACTTAAATAGGGATAAATTAAAATCAATTAATGAATATATTTTAATCGGCAATTTTGCTACTTTTTAATCGTTTCTAATGGCTTTTAATCATTTTAATCTGTTTTAATCTTTAACTGCTATCATGGAAATAACTATTATTATTTTTACTTATGACGAGGAATGCTGTTAACTCGTCATAACCTACCCAGCATACAATCATTATATTATTTAATGTAAATTAGCTACATGTTACAGGTGAGCAGCGGCAGAGCAGCGAGAGGGAGCACACCATAACGGTGAGTGGGGAGAGGGAGAGAGAGTTTCGCGCGCGAGACTTAGAACGCGCGCGACAGATAAATTCGCGAAAGACAAGAAAAATTGTTTATTTTCTTTGTAAGAGGCGATAGAGTAACCTCCGCTGTCGTCTGTTGCTTATCGCCACCTCAGACCGCATTTTTCGTTGTTTGTCAAAAATGCAGCATCAATCGACGAGATTTCAAGTTTGAAGTGTTTGTTATAATAGTAAGAACACTTATTGACAAAGCTTTTGTTCGGTATGTGCTTAATTATTTATTTATAACAAAAAATGTGTTTGTCGGTATAGTAGGATGTTACCTTTCCAACATTTTGGCTACGACATCCCCTTAATGGTTCAACTCTAACAGCAGCTTGAGCTGTACTGTTGCTGTTATTCTTCAATGGCTGCTTATCGTGTGTTGAATTTTCGTTATCACTTTGAGCTTTAGTTGATGTCTCTGAACGTGAACTTTTTGGAACCTGCATCTTTATCGTAGATGATTTGCTTAATTACAGATAAAATAAGCATACGTACATCCATGTTGTTGTTGAACAAAGTAAATAAAACACTGCCTTGAAATGTACAACGTTTTGTTCAATTAGTTAGACGTTGTTGTTAAATAAAGCACTATCTTGAACTGCACAGTGAATTTACAGCGATGCACAAGGTAAAATAATCGAGTCTTTCCAGTTAGGACGTTAATGAAAAAAAAATTCCACAAAGATCGAGTAACTGGAAAGATATACTGTGTACGGATGCTCATGGTTAAGTGTACCTTTTTTTTTATAGCGGTTTGGTGTCACTACGAGAATATCCCGGCTACTGGTGGTGGTGTTAAACGGTTCAGAGAAGAGGGTGCACACCTAGCCATGCCGCTTCAGCATCACCTTTATCATCATCATCATCATCATCATCATCACCGTCAACATCACCTTCAGCATCACTTCCAGCACCAACATAACTAGATCCTCATTATCAAGTAGGCAGAGGAATAGATAGAGGTGATTTAATTTTTTAATTTTTTCGGTTTTATAATAACGCCGAAGATTGATGACCCGATTGTTTACCTGCGTTCAGCTTTATTAGAAATTTATCGATATTTAGTAACAGGTTTAAATAAAAATATTTTAATCGGCGTTACAGTAAATAGTGATAGATTTGCTCGAAGCAACGTATGGTTTCCAGTGCGAAAGATCCGCGATTTCGACTTTAACAATCTTTTTAACCGTATAGATAGCGTATAAGTACACAGAGTAACGAATCATTTTTTATAGACGAGACTCTCCTCGTAAATGTAACCTATTCAAACTTAACAAGCGGTGGTAATGGTCTGCAGGAGTCAAAGTCAATCAATTTTGACTGTTAAAAATAACGATAATTTATGCCTACCGCGGGCTATCGCATGCGGGTTAGTTTTTCTTGAGAAAGCCGAGTCCGAACGCACGATCTGGGAAAAAAATCGGCAGAAAATCGTCTTTAATTCAATGGCTCACCAAAGAACATGTGCAATTGAAATTTCTCAAAAAGCTGGAGTAGTCGTGCCTGAAGAAGGCTGTGGCTATACCGAGTTTCAGAAATTCCAATTATACTTGTTAGATTATGGAGTTGCACTAATGGTATATTATATAGAAAGTTTCGCCGTATGTGCTTATCTCTTAATTAACTAACCTCGGGTCTCGAATCCCTTGCGTTCGCGATCTAACCCCTGGCGGACCGTTTCACAGCTTTGTTCGGTCTGCTGGAAGAAGCAAAGAACGGATATTTCCCGCATCTGTTTTACAGATGATAACGCAGATTATGAAGGTCCTTATCCGGCAGCCGAATATTATGCACCGGATGCGATGAGCTCCAAGGAGCGTGAACACTTTTTTAATTGGTACAATGAAGTATCAATTAGAGAAGAGTTCAATATGCAAAGAGAAATAGTCTCTTATTGTATGCAAGATGTAACTGGCTTGCGATTAGCTTGTCTAAAATTTAGACAGATATACTTAGATTGCGCTAATCTGTGTACATTCATGGAAAGTGTGACTTTGGCTGGCTCGTGCTCTCTTGCTTCCTAAAAGATAATTTGAAATGTTAAATTGTTATAGTACACAGTCGTTATATTTTTATGAAGAAAGTTTTACAATTTCAATGGAAAAATCTGATTCACCAGTGTTACACAAGGAAAAACTCCACGAGTTAAAGGTAAGAAAAAGAAGAAGAAGAAAGAGAAATCCAAATTTATTTTATACGATAATAAAGTAACAGAAAATTTTTTTTTTTTTTCATTTTAGGGAAACACGATAATTGCAATGAAAATCATGGGAAGATGGTTCGAGGAGTAGCAGAAGAAGGATGCTTGCAACAATGCCGATTAATAGATAACACCGGCACACAAAATAAAAAAAGATGTCTGTAGAAAAAATCAGACCCATGTATCCTTGTATTTTTTGATTCGCTGAATTCGAATCCGGTTAGTTCAAAGTCAAACTAAGAAGAAACGGTTCAAAAAATTGAAATGCCATATATTTATGTTTGTTTGTTCGCTGAATCCGAATACGGAGTCAGTTTGGCCCCATCACGTCAGGATCAAGGCCAGTTCAAGTTCAAATTGAGAAGAAACAGTTTAAATCTATAAAAATGTTATATAAAACTTTTCAAAAATGGAAAAAGATACCAAAAATTGTAAAAATTCTTATTCAAGAGATTTGATCAGTTAATACCTTCCTTGTGTACAGAGCAAAGTTGCTTTCGTTTATATTTTTTTCTTATTTTTTTTTCCACTAGTTTAGTAACTGTTTACTCCTTTTTTCTCTTCTAACGAACTCTTTTTTCTTCAAATGACCTATGCAATGGGTTTCTTTTTCTCATTTTGTTATTTGTTTTAATGTCTCTCTTCAGCGTCTAGCAAAAATCTCCCATCATGTTGACATTCCATCTTCCTTGGTATCGATTCTCCATTACACTTATATCTTGATGAAATCGTTCTCTCTGTTCTTTACTGATGTCTCCTAGATTAAGAGGAAAGTATTTAAGATGGGAATGTAAAAAATGCATTTTATAACTCATCAAGCAACCCAAATTTTCGAAATTCCCCAACATTTGTTCAACTAGTTCCTGATAGTTCTCACTCTTTTTATTTCCTAAAAAGTTCTCACGAACAGTTTTGAAACTTTGCCATGCAGCTTTTTCTGTGTCGTTCATTTTTGTAATAAATGTTTCGTCTTTAAATAGAGTACACAGATGTGAAGATCAACGACTTTTCTATCGCTCGTAAATTTTTGACGACTCAAAAGACTTTTATTCGCACAATCGGTGGCAGGCTTCTCCGTAATTCAATAAAGATTCAATGTACGCTCTATAAGGATACAGTATATTAGACGGCGTCACAAGTTTTTGATTGAAAGAAACGTCCACTTGACTAAACATTGAGTGCAAAAATTGTTCACAGCTGCCACACTCGCATCCGTTTCCTTGTTGTGGAGTATTATTTCAACATTTAGTTAGATCATAGTATGAGCTAAATCTATATACTCTTTGCCTGCTGCGGCGATTAAAAATTCTAAAGGTGCTTGATCGGAGAGTAATAAAACAGGCTTGTATTCCACACATGATGATGATTCGATAGTCGTCTGGGTCATTGGTAGTGAAAACAAATCAAGCTCCGATTTTAAGCACTCGCAGCTTGAATGATGTAAGAAAGACATTTTAAATGTCTCATTCAATCGAATATCCAAAACTTTATTTTTTTTTTTAGTATATTTCCTACGCTTTTCCGTCACAGCCCTTTCCACTTATTTTCCTCTCATATTCTTCTTTTTCTTTCTACCACTTTTTATTTTTTTACAGCTTTTGTTTTTTTCTCGCTAGTTCGCCTATTCTTCTTCTTATTAGCGGTCTTGCGTGTACTACTGACGTACTGCAACTGTGACGCTGGTTTGGAACATCATCCTTTTATATCTGGAGCCTACCATAAGTTCGCTTATTTTTTCATTAGACTTACGTTTTAGTTTAAGTCAGGACTCGGCTAGGCGATTGATGAGGGAATTCGTAAATAGCATATTATTTTCTGTCACATCGTCGAGAACATTTATACCTTCTCTCAAGGCTTTTCGGCCGACAGCTCGGGCTCCTTTCGCCGAAAACCGTAATGCCTGTCGATATAGTTCACCCAGGAAGGAACCAATACCATGACCGCGCTACCCTTGCGAGCCTATATACACACTTGCAATACCGCATCCCCACCACTACTCTGTGCACTATAATATGTATCGTAGTAATTCATTTTTAAAATTCTCTTCTAAAATGAAGTGCAATGGTCAACGTTCCAAACTCGAATGGTATTGATCTCCCAAATTGATCTCTTATATCAATATCTATAATTTGGGAACGACTGTTCAAAAGTGGTATATAATTAACAGGTGAATGTCGTTTAACAATAGTACTACCGTATTTATAATCCCTTGCTTCAACATTCAGAATTCTTAACAGAGGCGCATGTGCGTCGCCTACGATACAGGGTTCATAAATGTTTGAATAAATAAAAAGTTGGTTGGGTATAGCGTGAGCGAGAGTAGCAGGTTGGCTAGCTATATCATCTCTATAAGGTTTCGTTTCCGACTCCAGTGTAATTATAAAGGTACTATTTTCAAAACCATGAATACGTTGTACAGGCTTTCCAAGTCTGCTTTTTTTTACAAGCTCCGGATACTCTCTTAGAGTAACGTAACCTCCTTTTTCTTCGTAAAGCAATTCTTTAGCCGTTTGATTGTTGTGATATTCTTTGGAGCCTTCCTTTATTGCATCAATCAAACCCTGTACGGATTTATATACACCATGCCACTTTTCATGTAAATCGATTGCATGAGGTAATCTTACTGAAAAACTTATGCTCTCTGCTAATTCGAAAATATTGATCCACTTTATATCTTCGTCTTTTCCGTATAACTTTTTGTTTTAAAGATTTTTCCAACATATTTTTTCTAGCTTTCTGTGCATTGTAAACTGTCACGGCAACGGGTTTCATTTTTATCGTTGAATAGTTCTCTGAACTATAGCTTGCAGTACATCAATATAACGTTTCGTATTTTTATAGGTAAAATAGCTAAACATTCGATCCTTTAGCGTTCTGTTGAATCTTTCCACAACTGCGGCTTTTACATCAGGATTACGCGCTACACAAAATTTCATACCCGTTTTACTTAAAAATTTTTGAAATTCTCTACGAACAAATTCTATTCCCTCATCCGTTAGCGGATTAAATGTTTTAGTCACTTCTTTTACGGTTTTGTCACGCAACGGCTCGACAAAAGTATATTTACTTAAAACATCAATCACAACTAGCAAATATGAATAATTATCGTTGTGACTCTTCAGAGATGACAAAACTATGAGGTCGACTTCCCATACGTGATCTAATCCCAAAATATCGTAGTACAAACGTGGAAATTTTCTTCGAATAGGTTTGTGAAGTGTATAAGTGTCGTGTCTTGTCCTTGATTCGTGATGTTGATATATTTTTCTTATTCGCACTTATTAAATTTCTCGCTCCTGTAAAGTCAACCGCATGCCCCTGATCAAAATATTGTTTCTCAATTTCTTGCATCATTATTATGTCATTTCAACCATAATTCATTCCAACGTTTAGTTATAGGAGTAGATACTATTTTTTTATTGCTGACGTCGTTTTGCTTTTTTTTTTTGCTACAATTCTATCCATTATTAACGAAGAATCACTTTTACTGTTTTGAAAATCATCGATTTCCTCTTCGTCATCGCCTTCGTTTTTTCAACTTTTTTCAAATCCGTTTTCAAAACCACTGCGAGATAGAAAAACCATTGAGATTAAAAAATTCACTATTTCCAATGAACTTCCTCGGAATCTGGGTTGTTAAAAGTAATTCACCAAACTGTTGTCGACCCGCGGCTTTAATATTTTTACGTGCTCTGGCTACATCATTTACCAAGTCAATTATGTTTGAATTTTTTATTTTTTCTCCGTCAATTTTTACAACACCAGTTGCATTCCAACTTATCCAAGAATGTACTCATCGCTCATTTGATCTTTTTCATTACTTTTACAATCTGCTAAATTTTTCTTATTGTCAAACCGGCGTTTTTCATCGACAATAAATAGATATCTCTGTAAAACTTGTCGAAAATCTCTGTACTTACACTCTTTGTCACTATCTGTCGTATATTTTCCTGAATCCAAGATCTGTCGCATTTCGCTATCATGCCGTGAAAATGTATCTCCAGGCGTTTGAATGGATTCACTCGTTAATTTTTTCTCCTGTTCTGGAACTACTTGTACGCCGGCTGCTGCTGGCAAACTATTTATTGATGCTTTTTACACTTGCTTGCATTTTTTGTAAACTTTCTTGAGGAATCAAAACCATTTTTCGTGCTCTTTCCATTTTTATGCATTTAAAAAAGATCCAAAATAGGTGGCAACTGAAAGCCTTGAAAACTTCCTTCGTTTTGTACAATAATGCGCTTTTTACTCTTCCAAGAATTTTTTTTTTTTCGTTATGTAACTTTTGTTAAATTACGCATAATTGTTTTATATTAACACCTTTTAATATCTTCAATACACATTCACAAATGTACTTTACAAGTTTCTCATCGGCAGTACGCAATAACGCTAGTTGTTGTGCTTTATTAGAATGTCTCAATGCCTGCAGCAACACAAAATATTTTTCTTCAAAAGGCGATGCGTTATTCTTGTTTCTAATTAACGCTTGACTCTCACGAGATGCTCGCTTCGCCATTGTCGGATTATAACTGAACCGATATTTTCTCTTTACACAACATTTAACTTTCTGTACTGACTCGACGAATATTTGGGAATATAATCATCATCAGGAAATATACAACTACGGAAACGTAACTCAGGTGTACTCTGCTTCATATCAGTAACTAAATAAGAATACGGCTTTATAGTACTATCATAACAAGCTTCTTGCAAAAACTTGGAATCTTCGGGGTATAGTTGACCAGCCAAATGCTGAATCTGTGCACGGTCCCGAGGATTCTTAAATATATTCTGTGAAATATATTCTGACTTATCTAAATAACCGATACATTACGATGGTGACTTCCCTTATTATACAAATCTATTATTATACTATTATTCGCTGACTCGCGCATCATATAATCTATTATTAACTATTTTCGTTTTTTCACACTTTAGCACATTTTGACACACATGGATTTTTCGGAAATTGAGGAATTAGAAAATATTTGTACGAAATCTGGAAAACTTGTATTCCTGACACATTCCTTTGATGAGGCATGTTTTTCAAACATTCATGGCAAACAGCAGCTTTCAGGCAATTACGGGCAATTGTTAATTAATATTGTAAAAGTACTAAGTGTCTAAAACTGCTTGAAGTAATCCGGGCGGCCTTTTCGACAAGGACTGCTGAACAGGCGGTGCCGCAAGACCCGCGAAACATAAACAACGATCACGCGCTCGACGTCGAGACGGTTGCCCGATGCAAACTTCCTAATTACTGGAATTTCAATCCCCATCTCTAGTTTCCGCAGGCCGAGTCAGCATTTGACTCTCACCGGACCCGCAGCGACACGCAGAAATATAACCTGTTGGTCGCTCATCTACCATCAGAAGTGGCTCAGGAGGTATCCGATGTCATCTTCGCTTGTGCAGGGTGCTCAGAACAACCTCACTCGACGAGCTCGCAATCTTGGCAGAAGAACTCGTCTCACCAGGTATCACGGTCAGCGCAGTCTCGCGCCCGAGCTCACGCGCACACACAACAACATCGAGCGGCATCTCCTCAGGCACTGTGTCGCCCATCTCAAAGCAAGATGCTGCCTGGTTACGGTTTGGCCTTGCCCAAATCACCGCGATGTTACAGCAGCAGGCAGTTCATCGCAGCTTCGCTCACAACCGGTCAACAGCTTCAGCAACAGCAGATGCAACAACAACATCAGAACGTGCTCGGTCTCACGCGCGAAACCAGCGCAAGCTCAGTCACCGGCAGCAACTGCTCAAACAAACAATCCAGCATGGTGCTGGTACCAGCGACAATTCGGCATCGAAGCTTTACAATGTAAGCCACCCTGCGTTTATCCAGCCCAGGGAAACTAGAAGCGCAACAGCCTCTGCAGGCAGACGCGGTAGGCGCCCCTCAACAGCAACGCCTGCACGTCACCGATAAGAAATCGGGACTCAGCTTCCTCGTGGATACAGGCTCTGCTGTTTCCCTGCTGCCTCATTTGTTTATCAAGAAACCTCTCCAGCGCGTTCCTCTCAAACTCAGCGCAGCCAACGCCACCCCCATTGATACCTTCGGATCTCAGCGCATGGACCTGGACTTGCGGCTTCGACGACCCTTCGCCTGAAGGTTTATTGTGGCAGACGTCAGTCACTCCATTTTAGGCGCAGACTTCCTCGCTCATTTTGGCCTACTCGTGGATATGTAGCGACGCCGTATCATCGATGCAGACACCTCTCTCCATGCTGATGGCTCCATGCGGCCAGCTGACGTACACTTTATCGAAGTAGTAATGTCCGCAGAAGTCGCAGAGGGTATTTTTGCTGATCTGCTACGGCAGTATAATGATCTTGCCACGCCAGAAAGCTCAATAATCGCCCTGCTAGGCCTCGACACGCATCATCACATTCAAACAAACGGACCACCTGCAGCAGCGAAAGCTCGTCGTCTCCGGGGCCCCCGTTTAGAGGCAGCGAAAGCAGAATGGGTGACATACCTCACCTATATGGTCTCTGCCGACGGCTCAAGGCCACCGCAGAAGCGCATCGAGGCCATCCAGGCCTTTCCGAAGCCAAATGACGCAGTACAACTTCGTTGCTTCTTGGGACTCATAAACTACTACCGTAGATGCATCGTAGGCGCAGCGCATATTTTGGCTCCTCTCAACGAACTCCTCCGGCACCTACCACCGAAAAAGAAGGTCCAACCACTCAGCCGAACGCCCTCCGCGGAGGAGGCGTTCACAGCCTGCAAGCACGCGCTAGCGGAGGACGCCAGTACAACCTCTTTACGAGACGACGGCTGCTTACTAACGCATCATATCACGCCATAGGCACAGCACTCGAGCAACAAGAACCATATGGCACATAGAAGCCACTCGGGTTTTTCTCGAGGAAGCTGTCACCCGCAGAGCAGAAGTACAGTACGTACGACCGAGAGCTCCTCGACGCTTTCACTGCAGTAAAAAACTTCAGAGGTATTCTGGAAGGAGGACTATTTAAGTTGCTGTCCGATCACAAGCCTCTCACCTACGCGGCGAACCAGGCCCCGGAGAAGGCCTCACCACGTCGGTCTCGCCAATTCGACTATATCCTGCAATTTTAAGTAACACTAGCATATACTAAAGGCCCAGACAATACAGCAGTAGACTCGCTCTCCAGGATTGAAGCCATTGACATGCCGGCCAGCCTCGACCTCGCCACCCTGGCTCAACAACAGAAGGTCGACGAAGACTTGCCGCACATCCTGGCCTCTCCGTTACCAGCGCTCGCCCTGCGCACTCTCAACATCGGCGACGCGACGCTCTATTGCGCAGTAGATGGCAACCAGATCCGGCCATGCGTGCCTCGGCAGCTCAGGAAGACCGTGTTCGACGTCACGCACGGCCTTTCGCACCCGAGCATACGCGCAACTATCCGACAGACCTCACAGAAATACTTCTGGCCAAGCATGCACAGGGACGTCAATCCGTGTCGTTTCTCCTGCAGCCCGCACTCGCCACTAGTGGGGGAGTACCTGTGGGGGCTCAAGCCATACAGCACCGAGGTCGTCGGAGAAGGCAGCTCCTGGTGCCGAGGGCTGAATTCGAGTAAAGCTCTCCCCACCCGACCACTGACGGCTCCGAGGCGCCACCGGCCACGATGGGTGGCGAAGCGAAAGACACCCGAGCTTCAACGTGAGACGGAATTCACTCGGCGATCGAAGAAGCCACACGCTGGAAACCCTAGAGAGAGAGAGAGAGAGAAAACAAAGCCTGTGCTACTAGTCTTAGTTCTATAAACAATCAAGAGTTTTTGTATTTTACACTATCGATCTCTGCTCACTTATTGCACTTTTCTGACCTCCTTTTACAAACTTTAGAGAGCGAATACCTTTCTCGTTCTAACATGAATGGCAAAAGAATTTTTTTTTTCATATTTAGAATTAAAAATTTAATTTTTTGACTGTCATAGTTTTTTAATATTTTCAGTTTTTAAATTTTACCTTCTATTATAAATTAATGCGTAATTTTCTAGCTTTAAATCGTTTAAAATTGTTATCTTTACCCCTATTAGGAATTGACATTAAGAAAAAGATGCTTACAAAACTTAAATTGTATTACTATTGCAATATATATATTTTAACTGAGCAACGTTAGGAGTGAGGTAAATCGCACAGTTATTATTAAGCGAGTAAGATAATGGATTGTAAAGTTGGGGATAAGGGTTCAATCCTAGATTAAAATTTAAAACTACAAAAAAATTAAAAAAAGATTTTTTTAATTTTTTTGTAGTCAAATTATTTCGACTAGCATTAACAAATATATTTTTCATAATTATTTAGTAAAAGCAAGACAATTTATATTTTAATTAAAACAAATACTTTAATTTTATAAGTGATTTCTGGCGTAATTTTACATGTGATTTCTTACGTGAGAAATCACGCTAAATAGTCACGTGATAACGTCAACTAAATTTTACGTCGAGACTATTACATCACTATAAACGATAAATGAGAAATGGCTAAATGTCCGTCATGATTACGGTCATAATTTTTCAAATGTTCCGTACATCGAGATCTGATAATAAAACGAATTAATTTAGAGAAAGCGCAATATAATGTACACGGAAAAATTTTTCGAAGTTTCAGCCTTCTATACTATTCATGCCGTCCTGATCTCTATCGATAGTATGTATTTATAGCTATATTAGTTTTATAGCATACCAAAACTTAGATGTTTTGAACTCTAGTATTTTCGGAGTATTCGCAATTCGAAATCGAATACTTTCAACTCCATTTTCTGCATTCCCCGATTCAGAGAGTTTCGGCATTCCGACGATACAAGCGTGAGCGTCGGCCGCTTCGACTTTCGACATCTAAGAGTACGAAGGATTGGATTGCCGCCAGATAGATGTTATGTTACGATGTAATCATAATTTGGTTTCCTTAAATTCGCAAATTAAGGCGCCGCAAGAGTGTGCTGTCATCGGCTCTGAAAGTTATACCATATAATGTGATCTTTGGAGGCAGGTTTGAACATAATTTTACTAGATTAAAGAAATAGATGTTAACAACTAAAATATTATATAGCGTAACATGGTTTCAATAGTTGAAATTTTTGAATTAATATCCTATATTAATGGGGGTACGAGACCTTTTGAAGAAGGAAGCAGAATTGTTAATTTTCATAACATATTATTATGTGGACATTGTGAAATTAAACAAAATTCACAAACTGACAAATATTTTGAAACAGTAGCAGCAACAATTCTATTTCTCCGTAGCACTAATATAACATCTACAGTAGATAATAAATTATAAAAATTGATAATTCAAAATATTAGTAACCAAAATGATTACAATTTAATTTTGATATAAATATGTGCCTTTCATGATAGAATTTATTTAGCATTTCAACAGATTTATTAATTGAATAAACTTTATTAAATTATATTATTTTTAGCATTTACTTTTTAATAATAATTGTATTGACCATAAATTATTTATCCTAACTATTCAAACAATATTAAATAATTAAGCGTACAAAACTTTTAATCTTTTTTCTTAATATACGCATATATTGTCAATAATATTAATGCGAGTTTCTCTCGATATGCTATCTAATTTTTTGATATAATCTAACATTAAGATTATTATGTATTATTGTATTACCATTTACTGCATATTTCGTATATTTTAGAATTTTATTTCTTATTTATTTTAATTATTTACTACTCTTAACTTTAAAGTATTGTATAATTCATATGATTTATTTGTATCGATATAATTATATTTTAACAGATTGACAGTTAAATTTAGTTTAATAAAAATTTAGGTAATTATATTTATTTACTCATTGTTATATCGAAAGAATGACAGTATCAACCCTGTTAAACGCAATGTGTATTATTAATAAATTAATAAACTCTAATGAAAATCTAATTTTTTTCTCGGTCTTTATTCTCACACACACACACATACATATACACATACACACACAGACAAAATCAAAAATAAAATTTTCACTTCCAGTCAACGATATACAAGTGTCAAAATCACGTTCCGGATAGCGAAATGTGGTCTACGATACAGTGCACTATGTATACAACAAATGTACTAAATGAAAATTTGCACTTCCAATAAACGATGTCCAGATGTCAAAATCATCTTCCGAATGATAAAACACAGTCTATGATACAATGCACTTAGTATACAACAAATGTATTAAGAGAAGACCTCCACTTCCAGTAGACGATGTCCAGGTGTCAAAATCACTTCCCAGATGGCAGGACATAGTTTATTATACAACGCACTTAGTATACAACAAATGTACTAAAAGAATATTTTTACTTCCAGTAGACGATGTCTAGGTGTCAGAATGATCCTGAGGTTAATCCATTATAAATGTTGTACACGCGGTGATATATGATGCTACCTTCCAAATTATACAATGTCTAATAACAAAAAACCCGAAAAGTACAAAATTCAATCTTTACATTAGAATATCATCATATTGGCGCATAAAAAAATAAAATAAAACGGTAGAAATGTTCTTAGATGTTAGGACTAATGTGACAGTTAGAAAAATTTTAATTAGAATTGAAACGATTTGAATAAATTGAACTGGAAATGACGTTTTGGATATAATATTAAGCAAATTGATTTTATCTAGAAGATGATATTTAATTATTTGACGTGTCATAATTAAATATACTCTTAAATATTATATGTACTCCAGATGGTTTTTAATTCTTGTTGAAGGTTTTTGAAATGCTCCAATCAGATTGCCGTATCGATAAATTCCAGCCAATCGAAAGCACGATTTCAAAAACGAAAATTATATGCTGTCAAATTCAATTGAATATATTTAATACAGGTTACATTCTATAAAAGTAGTTATAGCTACTAATACACAGGACCGGTTTAAAATTATAGAATAAAATGAAAATAAATCTTAAATATTAAAAAATATTTTCAAACTGTTTGTTATTATTTGATAAAAGTATCAATTATATTAACAAAATATAAGAATAAAATAATATTAATTACACATTTTTTTATTTACATTTATAATACAATGTAAATTGTAAGATTGTAACAATCATAACATTTATATTCTGTACTCCAATGTAATACATAATACAATATTGACTTTTATATTAAATGATAAGGATATCTTAAATTTCTAGTGGAAGAGAAAAATGCAGAAAACTGAAAAGTTATGAACTGCAAATTACAGCAAAAGAATGTCGAAATTAAGACACAGACAACAATAATCTTCTACTGTCTTTAGTTTTATTTAGTTAAGTTGAGTTTTCCACAGTTGGCTTCAGTTTTTTTTTTAAATAAAATTTTTTGATTTTGTAAATAAATAGAAAAACGAATGCAACAAACAATAACTATTAATAAGTAAAGACAAAAGTTTTTTTAATAGTTTAAAACAGTTTTCTTTTTTTTATGATTGTAATCATCTACATTTAATAGTTTTTTCCAATCAAAACAGTTATTTTCACATCTCCACTGATTTTTCTTTAAAAAATATGCCTTTAACAATATAAATAGAATCAAATTAACGCAACTGTTAGAAACTGTAACACGCTGGTACCATCTACAGTAAACTGAAGAAAACTGGAAAAACTTAATATTACCTGTAAATAACTGTTGTGTATGTTTCTATTCCGACATTCTTCTGCTAAAAAATTCTGTTTTGTTCAGTTATCTTTTTCTTAAGTTGAAACGATTCAGATAAAAACTGTTATGTGCAGAGTTTTTTTCTACTAGGACTTAATATAAGTTTGAATAATGATGTTATTTTATATAAATTCATATATTATATCCTTACATAAAGATCAATTAATTTAATTATTATTGTATACAATACTTATCTAAATTATTGAATAGGTCAGTATTTAGAATATTTTGTAATACAGTGTGCGTAATATGAACTTTTACGCGCGCACCACGTGCGTTTAAACACATTTTACACTCCCTGTATCGCAAAATAACGTTCGATCTGCACAAATCATTATTTTCAGCATGCCTTCCATCTGGACCAAATCTGCAGATCACACATTGTGATACAAATGCATACAGCATTTGTCATTTTATGTTCACAAACAAATAACTTTAAAAAAAATAGCATACCTGCACAAATAATTTTTTTAGCATTCCTCTTATCTGGACCTAAAGATCAACTTAGATAATGTATGTTAAATATGCATATATATCTATGTATCGCATATGATTCATAAAATAATTTAGATTAAGAATACAAAAAAAAATTAACTTTTGAAAAAGTAAAAGGTTAGGCGAATTTGATATATTCCGCAATAAAATTTCAGATAGAAAAGAACTGAGATCAATCAAACAAAGTCAAGTTTATTATATTTAATCGTAATGAAGCGAGGAACAACTCTCAAGATAATTACTACATAACTTGCCATGCCCATTTCATTTTTTTTTTTTTATTGGTGAAGAACTAAAATTTTCTTTTTATGTATTAGAACGTTATACAAACACTATAAGTACAATGAAACAGGCATAGCAAGTTATGTAGTAATTATCTTGAGAGTTGTTCCTCGCTTCATTACGATTAAATATAATAAACTTGACTTTGTTTGATTGATCTCAGTTCTTTTCTATCTGAAATTTTATTGCAGAATATATCAAACTCGCCTAACCTTTTACTTTTTCAAAAGTTAATTTTTTTTAGAGAATTCAATCCTTTTTTGTTAATTTTTTTGAGTATTTCATATTTGACGTCGTAAAAATAAAATATAAGCATCTTTAGCACCTTTCGACCACAGCTTTTTTGTAATATTTTTATCACTAACATGAAATCACTCATGGTTCTGATATACACCACCTTTGAATCATTTCTACACCTAGACACCAAAACCCACGGTGCAAACTACCCAGACCTCGTCATCGGCCACCCTGTACACCTGGACACCGTCCTTAAATGATTTTTACACCTAGACATCAAAAACCATAGAGCGCTCCACCTAGACCTCGTCGTCGGCCACCTTGTACACCTGGAGAAATAGTTCTATTGGTCTCCTACTTCTAGAGGATGACACTTTTATTGGCTATAATCCTATCAAATTTAACAGATTTTTTGAATATAAACCGACTCTGTTAGAGAGATAAAATTACAGTTTCCTCGATATAAAGTCCAGATAGCACAAAGAAGAAGATGGCTAGTCAAAAATGACAGAATAATGGACAGGTCAGCTCGAATAGCCATAAAAAATACGGTTATCACCAAATATTACCGATGGTGTTTGGATTGAATAACACCTACGAAAATAGATATCCAGATAGGTCTGGATAATTTTTCAGTTGGTTCTAATGATTTCAATTCTGTTGTCCGACTTAACAATCAAGAATTTTACAAAATCACTTTCTCACTTACCAATTAGATGCGGTTTCGAGAACAACTTGATGAGATCAAGTGTTGATCATGAAAGCTTTACCTAAAATTATTAATTACAGAATTAACCCATTAAGGCCCAGGCCAAAACTGGATTAGATAGCATGAAACTAATGGAAACGGAGCATAACGAAACAACAACGTACACATGTTTTTCTTTTGTCTTTTGCAATTGTTTATAAAAAATAATTTAAACAAATCACCAAAAAAAGTCAATTTTTTGTAAATATGATTACGCCAATCGATTTTACAGAAAAAAAATTACAATGAAAACCTGTATAACATTTTTTTTCTCGAACCGTAATTAGTTAGTATAAAACAGCAAAAAAGTTCAATGTACAAAACTTTGATTTTTTAGGTGAGTTTGTAATTCTATGCAAACTCTGCAACCTGACGGTTGGGCACATAACCTGACGGTTTTTTGTTATAAAAATCTGAAAACCGTGTTAAAGATTACGTTTAAGTGGCGGGCTAACTGTTGAATGCAATACTAACAAAATATATATTTTGACGAAACATTTGTAGTTTAGGTGTCAGAGGCAATGGGACGTTAGCATTTTGGGCATTTTCAAAGATTCAAGTCACTGTAGATTATTTGAACGATGGGCTAAATTATTTTTGTCGTGTAAATTACAAATTATATTTCGAATTTATAAAGTAGGTAATAATGGCTAGGCGGAGAGTGAGGGACATATCAACTTACGTAGAAGAGGATGATGACAACGAAAATATTTAACATACTGATATAGCATTCGTTCCCTCGGACCATAAAAGCTCAGATGGTGGTTCTGATTGCGATTTGGGTGAAGATTTATCATCACGATTGATTCCTTTAGGTTCATATGAACATATCAAAAATACATACATCAGTTCTCAAAAGTTATTAGAGCCAAATCATATTTATGATTGAAAAAAAAAATACTCTAAATGATATTTCGACTCATAATGATAGCAGCTTCGATATTTGACCAATCTCTTCTTCATTCTCTAAGAACTTTGCAGAATTATTTGAGATATATTTCTTGTGGTCGATGAAAAATTATATCATTGAAGCCACAGCTGGAAACAATTATGATTCGTGTATAAAGGATTTAGAAAAATTTATTGTGATTCTTATGATCACTATTGTTAACTCTAGAAAGAATCTTCGTGATTATTGGTCAACGAAAAGAATTTTACAGCGTCTAGTTATATCATAATTAATGACGAGAAATAAATCTGTTGAGATAAAAAAAATATATTAGATTTTATAAGCTTTAATTTGTACTATCTTTACTATCTCTACTTTCAATTACTTGCATCGCCACCGAGGCCTAAAAAACCCTGGAGGCGACGCACACAGAGTCATTTGTCAAACATCATTTTGTGTAGCGTGCGTGGTGATTTCTCAAGTGAAGCGGCAGTGTTACAGTGTTCGTGCTAGTGCATGCCGAAACTATCGAAACACTTCAGGAGCGCGCTTAATCCGTCCCTTGGCTAGTAATCACATTTTACCTGAGACTGATGATCAAAGTAGAGTTTTTCAATTTTTGGTTACTTTGGTAACCCAACCTTTGATATATAATTTTGATGCCTTATTGATACTTTTTTATAGAAATTTAATAAAATTAAAATGTATCAGTCATAAACAATTACCCTAAAGAACGCTGCCGTACTACCACCTTTTAAAGCACCATATTTAATTTTTGTTTGTTTAGCTAAATCTTCAGCACTTTCAATTGGTGAATCCATTCGTTCGACTGTTAGAAATGCTGCAAGGTTTGCTGTGTATGATGAAATCATTATCAATGTAAAAAACCACCACATACCAGCCACCATGCGTGTTGATATAGCTCTGTAAGAAAATTATCAGCATTAGAAAAAATCATTTAATGTTTCTTATTGCTTATGCACACTTATATTAATGCGAACTATCTGCTTATATATACAACTTTTTAGAACCACCTATATATAAAAGCCTACTTCTAATGAGTAAGTTGGGTATTATATGATCTAATTAAGTTCTTTTATATTGTTCAGGATAAAGGCGAATTTGTGCAATAAATGAATAAAAGAATGTATATAGTTTTAAATGATTTTATATTTAATGAAAAAAAAGTTACAATGACGAATGCTAATTATTTGTGACAATATATCTCGGTTAAAGAGCACGGGATGACTGACTTATGTCGATCAGTATTCCTGCTTGATCTCGCTTCTAATCGCTAAATCGCGGTGCCGAACGTACACCTACTGAGCCGAATGAGCCTAAAAATGACTAAGCGCATAAGCTCACTATACTAATTAGACATACTTTTGATCGTACGCGTGTGCATACCCAAAACACCTCCCGCGACTTTGTCAGTGAAGCTTGCAGCCACGAATTGACCCGTCGGTCTCACCGCGCAATGGTGACCTTTAAATACGCAGAGTAAGCTTCTGGTGAGGTCTGTGACAGTCTGAAGGTAGTCAGACCACTCTCAACTGGACAGCCTGACAGCCATGGATCGCACTGCCGATCCGTGCAGATGCCGACTTAGCCTCGGAGAAACGTCCGTTACTCTAACTCACCTCTCTCTGTTCTCTTCGTGCTCTTTCGTTCGATCATATCCGAAACAATACATTTTCTGTCGCTCTGTTTGTACATTTATTTATGAATTCATACAAAACATTTATACTATTTTGTGTTGGGATGCTCTGATTGTTGTCCTATCTTTTCTAAATATCATGAGACAGCAGCCCCACCTCGTAGGTAAGGAGGCAGCAACGGATAACTTGCCGGTATCAACAAGTTACCGAATATGCGGCAATAGCATCAATAATATAATAGTCTACCTAAGCGTAGGTAGATGGCGTGCAAGCATAAATCATTGAAGAGAGGGGTAACTCCGGGCACATAAGGATCGAGCTCTGCTGATATTTCGGATGATATAGATTTTTCTTTCTACTTTAATTAAATCCTTCTACCATATTTTATCCTCCTCCCATTGCTTCGCAGTACTTCTTCTTAGACAGGATTGTTGATCCTTGCTTTGATTGAGTTAATGACACACTGATTTTGACGTGAGAGTGTAGTTCCGCACAGAAGCATTTGACGCTGCGCGAACCATTAATCATCACTCGTAGAGACAAACTATCTTTAGTTATGTGTTTCGATCGTCGGGTGTGCTTACATCTTCTTTAAATAACACTCGGGTCTAGTTATTCATACTTGGTTTGTGGCTTACACTGATTGGACCGTTTCATTGGCACTCGGACAAGGACCTAAGTTTAATACTAAGGAAATACTGTACAGAGATATGATTAAAATACTTCTACAAATAATTTGATTTTATATACTTCAAAGTTACATAGCATTTAATGATTTCTCTCATACAATTACTGCTCGCGGAGCAATAGCTACATGCGCGATACGACAACCTATGTAAAGCTATCACCATTAATACCTCGTGAGATTAGTTCGTAACATAAAAACTTGCAATCACAACGCGTTGAACCTTAATAAATATCTCAACGGTAGAGAGAAATAGTTCAGCTTGATTGAGCGAGAAACAGGGCGATTGAACTGATTAAAAAAATCTCCCGACACACAACTGAAAAATTCCGAAAGTTGAATGAATGACTCGACTCGTTCAAACTCAAACTTTTCAAAATAACCAACGGAATGAGCAAACTAAAGATCTACAAGCCTGCATGTAATCTGTTTTAATATCTTTTAGGGTGACGTATCCCCTAAGAAAGAGCTCGATTGGAAGAAGACTATTGCTAGTTTCTATATTATAGATAATATAGAAACTAGCAAAGAAACCGATTCACTAGAAGAGCCATAGTTAAAAACAAACTGTTTAGATACAAGTAAAGAGGACAAATAGTTTAAAACTATTAAGCCCATAGATGCTCTTGTTACCGCTATTAAAAATCCGCTGCCAGCTTCATTAACAGTATGCTCTCTTCAAGGAATGTGATAAGGAAAAGAATCGTTGAATGAAATTTGTAAAATGCGTAAACGTAAACATAAACTCGCTACGCTCGTGCGCTAACCTCACGGTGCAAATGAGGACTACCTTAGTCACGAATAGGCGAAACTTGCGAATTTTAGCAGTCTGTGCTATCAAATTTTATACCATACTCTTGACTTATATGGTTCAGTTTTACACCGCGCATAGCGCCCTCGTTACGCTCAGGTGCTAACTGCGCTGTGTAAAAAAATTAAACATTTAAATTACGTATCATAATGTACTATTTATACACACTGTATAAAAAAATAGTACATTGTGCAACTGAAGGAGGGGTAGGAAATTAGCACTCTATAGTGATGTGACTGAAACTAAGAATGCATAAAACGTTATCCGACTTGGAAAATTTATAAATCTTCCTTAAAACCTTTTTTTAAATCTCATATTCTTAGAGTTTTTGACCAACTCCAAACAGCTAATGAAAAGTTCTATTTTGTTAACCAATAACATCAAATTATATATTGTGACAGGGTTGTTGGGAACCAAAGTTCATAAAAGTAAAGGGACGAGGGTAATTTAACCCAACTTTGTAGTTTTTGTGAATCGATAGCTCTGATTAAAGCAATTCAAAAAACTATGGACAGTTCCTGCATAACTAACAATAATTAACGAAAACAATTGTTTTTCAATCTTGAATGATTGAGAGAAATTTCAAAATATCTGATTAGTTTTTTGTAAGAATATACCTGATGGACTTGTAAAGTGTTACGAAAAATATAAATGCGTTCAAATGCGAAATACAAGTTTGGTAAGCATTTTTAGCCAAATAGCATATTTTTACGAAGAAATTAGAAAATAAACACTTTACTTTCATGGCATCCAAATTCAATCAGTTCTTCGTTATGTTATACTCAATAAACCTGTGAAGTTACAGCAAAAAGTACAAATGCGTTCATAAATTATAATAAAGAAATTTTTTTCCTCAATTTATTAATGTTAAAGCGTATTTTCTTCTGAAGCCCGCTTTATTTTAGTAAATTATTTTCATAATTCAATCATTTTTTTGTTAAGGTATACTTGATGAACCTGTTAAGTTTCAGCGAAAAATACAATTGCGTTCGAGAGTTATCGTGGTAACCATTTTTGGGCAAAATATGCGACTTATAATATTTATGAAAAAAATTTTAAAAAATTACTGTTAGGTTTTAGGAGGAAATATAAATACGTTAGAGAGTCTTCATGGTAACCATATTCGCACACACACACGCACATACATACATACATACATACATACATTTTTATTCTTCGTCTTCTTATATTTATTGTCAATAAGGAAATATTAGTAGGGGCTGCGCGGCAGTAGTAAGTAAGCCGGTATGGGGAGACATAACAAATGACGTCATCATCGTCGCATACTTATCTTATCATGTAAACAAGTCATAATGATAAGGTGTCATGTTACTAAACAGGTAATTAAGATAACGGTATCATGTTTATACACGTCTAGTTAAGATAAAGATATCATGTTTACATAAACAAACAAGATATCTTTACCACAATAAGAAACAATGACGGTACTTTACAAGTAATAAAAGATAAGATAAGGTATCATGTTTATACGTGTATAATTAAGATATCATGTTTACATAAACAACGAATAATCTTTACCGCAATAATAATCCATGATGGTACTTTTTTTATTATGAAAACAGGTAATAAAGAGAAGGTATCGCCAACATCTTAAGCATTTATCTTGTAAACAATTAAGATAAATATGGATTGTTTATGACGTCATAAGATAATGAGATTTTCATGTATGATGAGTTTGTAGTACGTTTATAGAAATATTGTGGTCCTAAAAGGACCGATTTTAATTGATAAATAAAAGTCTTAGAATAAGACTTTATTGTTGCTATCCCCAATCAGTGTTGTTGTGTCCTTAAAATTTTGCATGTTTATTTGCTTCCTCGTCAGGACAATAACTCCTGAACACTTCTTTTTTCGGGAATGATCCAGTATTGGAAGTATATTAAGGTAGATACTTTTGGAATCCAGAAGCCGGTTTATATTTCACTTACTCTCGACCTGAACCTTCGTTTTTCTTCTTCTCCATATTGTGTTTGTCCATATTACGATTATGAGAACATACTTATGCACAGTTGATATTTATATAGACTCGTAAGGAGTGACAGTAGGGTGGGAAGTTTAGATGATGTCACAAAAAATGAATATTTTAATATTTTCTGGTTTATTACAAGATAGGAAGACATATGTACAAAGCGTAATGACAAAAAATAGCATGTATATTTATACTTTAATAATGGCAGTATAAATGCCTTTATATACAGGGTGACCCAATTTAAACGGGCACCGTTCATAACTCGTCAGGGACAGCCACAATCGAAAAAATGGTGGCGACCAAAGTTGTAGGATATCGAAGGGGCAACCCGATGGTGACCTTGGATTTGACTTTGAACGCGTTTTTCAAGGTCATTTGAAGGTCAACTTTGGTTATTTAAATAGGAACCCCATTCTTTTATTGCGGGAATGGAAAGAGCGGTAAATTTTACGTTCAGAATGGTATGTTCGGTTGCGGCACTGAAGGTCATCTCAATGTCCTGCAGCCAGAATGAAACCCCGCCTACGTAATTCCTCTAGGAACGCCAAATTAAAAAAAAAGTGGTAGAGACCATAGTTGTTGTATAGGGAGGGGGGGGGG
>QLSS01000634.1:0-14666 GCA_024372645.1 Trichomalopsis sarcophagae | reverse complement strand
CCCCCCCCCCTCCCTATACAACAACTATGGTCTCTACCACTTTTTTTTAATTTGGCGTTGCTAGAGGAATTACGTAGGCGGGGTTTCATTCTTCTAAAATTTACCGCTCTTTCCATTCCCGCAATAAAAGAATGGGGTTCCTATTTAAAAAACCAAAGTTGACCTTCAAATGACCTTGAAAAACGCATTCAAAGTCAAATCCAAGGTCACCATCGGGTTGCCCCTTCGATATCCTACAACTTTGGTCTCCACCATTTTTTCGATTGTGGCTGTCCCTGACGAGTTATGAGCGGTGCCCGTTTAAATTGGGTCACCCTGTATAGGGTGTCCCATTTAAACTTAGTCAGCTGAATAACATGACAAATTGGGATCTAATCAAAAAATGTTTCAGACAAAAGTTGTTGGGCATTGAGGGGCTGACCCTTCTGTGACCTTGAATATGTCCTTGAACTTCATTTTCAAGGTCATTTGAAGGTCAACTTTTGTTTTTTGAATATAACCCCCTATTTTTGACCTCGGATTCGAAAAGAGCGCGAAATTTTACGTCCAGATGAGCTTTTGCGTTAGGGGTCAAAGCAAACTCTGCAAGTCATTTCAAGGCCAAATTTCTGTTTGGGGCATTAAGCTGGTAAATCCGGGTTTTTCAAAAACTGTCCTCAGACAATAGTTATTGGGTATCGCGATAGATGACGGCGATTTGGAAACCGCTCCGCATAAGTTTGGGCAGTAAGTCTGTAATTCCTACCACATTCACCGAAAGTTATAAGAATATCGACTACTTCATTAGACGTATAATTTACCATTGCAATGACAAGAATTTTATCAGATTAATTAATGTTCAATTACAAATGTGAAAAAAATATATAAAATCTAGTGAATTAGGATACTAGTATACTACACTAAATGGATACAATATTGGAGAGATACAACAACTAAAGGTGTAAGCACCTTAAGTATGTAAAGCGACCCTAGACGAATAAAAAAAATACTGTGGGGTCAGAGTTTGAATAAAAAGTTCACGTATTCAAAAGTCCATAAATAAATAAAAAATACTACTTCGGTGTCATTTTGTAATTTCAATATGAAACAATCTACTATGATTTTTTACATAAACACAAGAGTGCAGCTTCATCTAAAGTCGATCTGTGGAATTTTAACATTCGGGGTCATGGTCAATCTCAGAAAAAGTTCACATCGTCTCCTATAGCGAAAGCGTGAAACTTCGCGTTCTTTCAGAATCCGAAGTTGAAAACACAGAACATGTTCAAGGTCATGGGAGGGTCAACACTTTGATACCCAATAACTATTGTCTGAGGACAGTTTTTGAAAAACCCGGATTTACCAGCTTAATGACCCAAACAGAAATTTGACCTTGAAATGACTTGTAGAGTTTACTTTGATCCCGAACGCAAAAGCTCATCTGGACGTAAAATATTGCGCTCTTTTCGAATCCGAGGTCAAAAATAGGTGGTTATATTCAAAAAACAAAAGATGACCTTCAAATGACCTTGAAAATGAAGTTCAAGGACATATTCAAGGTTACATTTCTCCGGGTTTTTAAGAACAGGATGTTTACTCTACTACTACAACCGTCAGTTTTATCTCTTCTCTTCCTCTTACAGATAAAGATTGAAATGGAATATAAAACTAAACAGTAAATATCATCGGATGTTAGTATTATAACCGTTACTAAATGCCGATGTATATGTACTTAGAACTATACAGCGAGGTGTGATGCAACAGGAAAAAATATATCATAGTACAGTATGGAATTAAAGGAATGAGTAAGGCTCTGTAAATGAAAACATTTTTTATATTATGAAAGATTACACTTTATTCATATTTTTTACTACATGATATCTGACAATTATTATTATTATTACTTTACATACATTCTCGAAGTACATGTTTCATTACAAAATCCTGAGCCGCGCGAGGCTTCACTTCCAATACACGATGATTATTATTTCGTAACAGCTTTTTATAGAACGATACAACTATGGCGTCATTTTTTCGTGAATCTCGCGAGAACATATGACGAAACGTGCATAAGTTAGGTAGCCTAACCATGTGGTAAAGGAACATAACACAATACTGACCACACACCTGAGAATCAAAGCTTTGCAACTTTTTTTTATTCCACTAATACCGCTTGCAATTTCTTTTGAGTCGTTTAAGATGATGTTGGGACATTGGTGGTAGTCACAGGCATTGGGCGCATAGAACAATGCTTTGGGTAAAGCCCCAACATAATTTTGATTATCTAAAGTATTGAATAGATGAGGAAAATATCCTTTTTTGTTAGCTGTCGGTAGAGAGAAGGTTTGTGGTAAAGCACTTAATTTCATGTGAAAATACTTTAAGCTATCAATAAATTTTGTTCGCCCGCTTTGAAGCATAATTATATTTTATCCGTTCAATATTATGTTCGGTACTATTGAGGTATTTTCAACGATTTCTCTCAAAATAAATTGCGCATCAAACCCACGAGAGTTATGAGCAATACAAATTATTTGACCCAAGGTAGTATTCTCGCTTACTGTCAAACCTAATAATTGTTTAACTGGATCATCGCGAAATATATGCTCCTTTACACCACACGAATGGCATAGTAGATTTATATTTTACACTTTCTTATTTTTTAAATTATTCTTCTGGTGGTCCTGAAAAACTCTGTCCCAGGCGATTAAACACTTCAGGTAAATTTTCAGTGTCTAACAGTATAGAATTTTTATGCTTACAAGCATTGAAAAACCAACGTATTTCTTGTGCTCTTCGAACATACATGATACGCATGATATCTTGTTTCGAAGCCCTGGGGTACTTAGCAAATCCTTCGAGACCACGTCGAATAACTTAAATAATATTCAAAACTAAGAATTTATTTCAAGAAAAATGTATATTTAAATATAGCATAATACTCACGTTCATTAATTTGACGATTTCTTGGATTTCCCTGGTTGAAAAAATGCTCGGTGACCAATCCTCCAGCGCTTCTTCTTGTGTACTGCATTTTTTGGGTTCGACTGGTCGGGCCAAGAAGTCGAGGATTTGTTGCCGTCTTTTGACACATGGATACTGCGCACACTCAATAATATATTCGCTTTCATCAGCTGCTCGTTCCATCAAGCGCTGTAGAATATTATTAGCAGCAGCTGTTGTCTCTGCACATGTGGCAAGAAGGCGGTCAACATTGGCCATGCGCTGAGAATCCCTATTGGCAGGTACATCTTCAGCCTCCTCCGTTCTAGCATCGTGGTTATTCTGCGCTCTCTCTCTCTCTCTACTGCTTCACCTTCCTCCTCCTTCATCGCCTCATTCACCTGAAGACGCACCGCTGCAGGCGCCGCAGCCACAGCTACTGCTGCTTCTCTCCTTGGGGCTCTGCAAATCGTTGTCGCTTGTCTCGTTCTGCTCTTTGCCCTGTGTGCTCACAGTAGCAAAGGGAGTCTTGAGATGTCGGCGTAGAAATCGGATTTATAGGTTAGGGGTAAACCTCATCCCTGTGTGCTCACAGTGGCAGGAAGAGTCAGCACTGCGTTAGGATATAGGTTAGGTTCTACGGTGATGTCGGGTGTCAACTACGTGTGTTTATGTAGAAGAGACTCGATGTTGTTCGGGTGTTCTAGGTCGTCTCGTGCTCACGACGGCAACTAGGATTTTCGGTTTCGGATCGTCCACTGGAATGCCATGTGGGCTCACGAGGCGATTTGGTCAATGTGGGTCTAACTCTCGCTTTCTCTGTAGTAACGTATGCTCACGATACTACCTGGAGTGAGGCTCGATAAGAACTCCTCATTGCGCTGCTCGGTTTACCTTATAAAGGCGGGCAGCGCGGCTGTGTATAGGTGTGATCACGGTGTGCCGCTCGCGCCGCCTGGCGCGTCGCCGCGGAGTGGTTCGGTAGTTGCCGCGCTCTGCGCTTGTGCGGACTCGCCTTATAAATGTTGCGCGCGCGCACGCTTCGCGTCGTGCGGAATCGCCTTCTGGTTGTTGTGCACGCGCGCTCGCTGTGCATGTCGCGTCTAATGCGGCCGACTTCACGTGTATTTATGTTGACAAGACCCGTGTCACGTCACAAAATAATATCGCGGAAATCCCTTCTCGTTTTTTAACGAGAACGTGAGCATATCCTTTTTGACGTTTAGGGATTCTGACACTCTTTTCTCAATCGTATCTTCAACAAAGGCTAACGAGGTGCTGCCCGTGCTGTTTATAATTAAGGCTACGTCAAATTCCCTATAGCTAAATAGTACTCTCGAATAGTTAACGCGTACTTCGCGTTATGCTACGAGTTATACTGTGCTTTTGCGTGCGAAGCAGCTGTAATGTCCCACGTTTATACTCTGAAATTATATATCTGTACATCCTGCGAACCGGCAACCGTGTGAGCAAGTAGTGAGTGCATACGGATCGTAGGTGCATCCGACTGCGACATTACACAACTGAGCGCCGAAAATCAGAGCGAGTGCTCTGACCGCTGTGTCAGCACTCCTCGTGCGCGTGAAAGACGGCTACAAGGCGTACGCGTTGATCCTTTGTGGCGAATGCTGATTGGACTACCACGATCTTTGTCATCTAAATTTCATAACTGCGTGAATCGGTACCGAAACTTTAAATACCCCTGAGCCGATCCACGCAGTGCCTTTTTGCGTAGTGACTTACTCACTGGCAGCTACAACTGATTCTAAGGTGTAGCGGCGGTGTTTGCTAGTGTTAGTGTTTGGAGCTTGCTAACTCCGTCCCTTGTCATAGCATACACCGGAGAACCCTTTGAATACAGATAATTGCCACAGAGAGAAGTACAAGCTAAGGTCCGTCGAGTGGAATCTCCGGTGTTAGCAAGAGCAGTTGACCATCCCTATTTTAAATTGCCACGTAAACGCGTGTGGATAATATAGTCAGCATCTGCCACAAAGGGTGATTAGAACCATCTAGAGTGCGCAGGATATTAATAATAGTAAGTTGTTAAGATAGATCATAAGTAGTTTACAATGAATAAATCATTAAGATTAACTTACTTAATACAACTGTAAAACGACCACATCCTAAGCTAAATATAGCAATCTCCGTCAACTCTGTAAACTAAACGTCTTGTGTACTAAATTGATAACAATAACTAAACCTCAATCAGAACAAATAAACTCGAATCAACTTCGCAGTAACGACGTCCAGGTAAGAGTACTCTACATGTGGACTAACTATTTGCGCCCACGCACAAGACAAGTCACACGGACAAAAACGCAATGTCCGCTAAACGCAGCCTAGGACAGAATACCATCCGCACGCAAAATACGTGTCCGCGCAGACTAGTTGCGCGGAACATCCTCAATTCCACAGTCCACGTATAACGTTAGTAACAGAACAGGCTCTCGAGCCGAAGGCTAGTTCTCGAGAATTAATAATTATTTGTAAGTCTCGCGCAGCCGGTCCTACTATCTAGTACGATCTTTACACAGCCATGCGGCAGGCTCAACGTGCCTACGCCGTCGATGTCTAAAGCATTGTCCGTTGATCATTTACAGCTAGAAAACAATCTTTTTTTTTTCTTTGGTGGAGAATACCAAAGGATTTGTACGCATCCAGAATGTGCCCCTCGGTTAAATGACTTTAATTTTTCATTCCCATAAGTTTATAGGAGTTTTGCCAGTACTGATCCAAATGTCGCAGCTCGCGCCGTCATTGATTTCGTGATCCGGCTTCGTGCTTTTACATATGTAAAATATATGTATAAATTACTATGTTTTTTGCATTTATTCAGTGCGTCTAGGGAGATAAGGTTATATGCGTTTGATCCTTGGTCCAAAGCGAAATATTCCATTTCTGGAAGAATGTAAGCTAATGTATCTGATGCGTTCAGTGATTTTGGCTGGATCAGCAAGGCAGACACCTTGTATAGGTCGAACTCGTTGTAGTCAAGCAGTAGCATCCCTATATTATATACTAAGTGCATGCTTGAAACAGTATTTAGACATCAGATATTTTAATTAGTTCCGTAATAGATATGTCTGTTTTCCAGAGTTGAAACCGTAAGCAAGATACTTATTCTTTTGCGAGAGCTTCTGATTTTTCTATTTGTTTTGATGTGACGAAGCGTGGGTGTACGACTTCTTGGGTCGCAAAGAGCACAGCATCTGTTAGGATCTCCGTATCTAGTTTATATTTTATCACGTTGTCTTCCAGTAAGTTTAGGGTTTCCGCGATTTCCTCCTGTTTTTGCAGGTTTGCTTAATTAACTACTAGCTCGTCCATGGCATTGTCTACTTTGTCGTCTTTCTCATGTAATATGCCGAATTCTGTGTATATAAGTTCGGTCTAGTTTGCTAGTAATTTTGCTAGCTGTCTCGTGTCTGTTGAAATAATAATCAAGCAGGGTATAACTTCTTACGGGGAATATATTTATTAATACAAAAAGGAACAAGAAATTAATACAAGTATGACAGCTCAGTCAGATGTCAGTGAATCTTTCGACTGGACAACTGCTCGCTTGCTCGATTCAGACAGAACTAACTGCTATCCTCCGCTAAGGGTATTACAGTACCTCGGTGACGCGGTCCTATGGCTGATCGCAGGAGGGACGCTGCCAATATCCAGGTACGCGATGACGCGGACGGACTCTTCTTAATAGCCCTTACCGCTCACCTGGGTATCATAAAGAGCGCGCCCTCAGCAAAGTGTGCGCTGCTTCTTAATCCCTAATTGCCGCACAGTGTGCCCAAATGGGTATTTTAGTTTCAAAATAAAATTGCACAGCGTAGGAGCGATGAATCTTGATGAATATATATATATATATATATATATATATATATATATATATATATATATATATATATATATAAACCAGGAATAACTTTTCTTATATACTTTCTTAAAATTGTATCATTGACTATATACACTCAAATGAATGAATTACATGGTTTTGATATATCTAGTATTTCATCAATTAATTAATCCTCTCTTAAAAAAGAGATGACCGGATGTTTTGTAGTCGTTAGAGAAGCTATTTGAATGGTTAAGGAATGGATATCCGGTCTGAATATAGTTACAGCTTTAATCTGTCATAATCTCAAAAAATTGGGCGCGCTAAGCGCGCTTGATTTGGCTCGTGTTATACATAGCTTGGATTAATATTTACAATTTTTTTAGATATAATAAAATTATCGTATATTTAAGTTCAGACAGGACAGATATCGATAGCGAAGACAGCTTTGAAAAAAAAATCAATTTAAAATGCTCATTTTTCGCGCAAAAATATTTTTGAAAACATCAAAAAAGAATTTTTTATTTTTGTACAATGAAAATTAATGTTTATTGATTGGACGTATTTAGAATCGTTTACATCACTCCCTTTATTCAAAAAGCTGATTTTTCGTCGAAAATCGCGTTTTGGAACCCATTTTCCGGGCCGGAAAATTTTGTATAACCTCGATTATAGTTCTCCTCTCATTTCTTGATCGAAAAAATGAATATTCAATGATTTGGAACTATTTAGAATCGTTTACATCACTCCCTTTACTCAATAAGCTGATTTTTCGTTGAAAATCGCTATTTTCCATATTTCCACTGATCACCCGAGCCACTAAAAATATTTTTGGACCTGGGACCGGTTTTTCCTTCAAACTTAATTGTAAATGTATATAAAAAAAGCGGTGGTATATTAAAACTTAACGTTTTACTGTCCCCAGAATCAAAATTATCGATTTTTTACGCAAATTCACAAAAATACCCACTTTTGGCCCTTTGCAGTAAAGAGGCGGTTAAAATATCGCATTTCTGTATAGTTTTCCCATATTCTACATAACTTGAACTGTATGCTCAACAAATTTCATCAAGATTCATCGCTCCTACGCTGTGCAATTTTATTTTGAAACTAAAATACCCATTTGGGCACACTGTGTGCCGTGTTTGTCACACATATTTTTCGTACGCAACAAACAGACCATGTCTCTGAGAAGCTTATCATCATAAAACGGGCAGATGGGCTACCGAGTTCGGCGACGGACTCGGCACGGCGTCTGTTCTTGGGTTTCCCAGCTACAATAAAATAGAACTAAATAATATTTAAAAATACTAAAACTAAGTTTTAACAAAAACTCCAACAGTGTCATTGGCTCTGATACTGATTAGTTGCTGGATTTCTTCTCAAGCTTCCTTATCTAGGGTTCCAAATATGGTACGGATGATTTTTCCTATTGCTGAAAACCAGACTCGTTTGATTCTTGTTCTCTGTTCTGGTATGCTGTATATATTTAAGAATACAATGTTTTTAATATGCCTAAGATTCCTAATAACTTGTTTCATCTAGAGAAAAATATCTCGAGATTTATGCGTTGTATCATTTTCCATTATGTGAAGGAGATCGCCAATGGTTTAATTTAACAACCAATTGTCATGGATTATAGTTAATGGCCTTTATGATGATTCCTCCATTGGTTTTCTTGGATGCCGTGCACCTGTAAGTGCGGTGTCTTATAGTTGCGTTCTCATGGCATGATAGCGACCCAATGGCCACTATATTTGAATTAAATCCTTGAGTCCCCTCCCTATAATATAGGTTGTTGATTTTGGCTAATTGATTAAACCCGAGGGTAAGTACGATTCCCTTGTCATAAATTATGGAGTAGATGTTATCCTCCTGGGGAAATAAACAGGTACCTACGCGGCAAGTATGAGAACCGTCATATGGTCTCCTTATTTATAATAGTGTATAGTGAAATACTCACTTTCTTTCGCATTCTTAAAATGTTAAAAACTAATAAGATTAGTTATTATAAAGTAAATCCATCGATACTCTTCCTACTAGAATGTAGCAGTGTATACCATAATATAGCAAATTCGACAAATTCAATATTTAATTGAATTAATAAGAATAAGGAACGACAACGTAAGGCGAAGTGAATATAAAAAAATAGTTAAACTCAAAGTAAAATTAATTAAGAAAATCGATAATAGTAAATTCAGGTGATATAATAAAGATAAAATAGAACATGAAGATGTATACACACAGTACGACGACGGCATGAAGCGAAACGAAACACTGATATGCACGCACACCTTGCGGCTCTACAGCAGAAGCAAAAGACCAAGCGAAGCACACCGATATGCACGCACATACTACGGCTCTACGGCAATAGGCGAAACGAAACACCGATATGCACGCACACATTGCGGCTTTGCACCAGAAGCAAGAGACTAAACGAAGCACACCGATGTGCACGCACACACCACGACTCTACGGCAAGAGACCAAGCGTAGCACACCGATACGCATGCACACATTACGACTCTATGGCTGAAAACTAAGCAGAACACACCGATACTAATACCGAGCCACTACAAAATATAACGAATACAGCACAGCATAAGCAGAAGAATAAAACAAGAAGCCTACTGTATATCGTGGACCGCGCAGACCCGAAAGCGATGCACGTGCAATGAAGAGAGGCCGTGGAACGCGCAACGTTATCGGCACACATAAGTATCGCGCGCTAGAAGCTCTAGGAGCCGCCAAGGAGGACCCGGCCCAAGTCGCTTCAAAATGCACAGAGGAAGCTTCTAGAAGTTTACAGATAAGAAAGGTAAATCAGAGGCGAGTTTGACAGGAGAAGAGCATGAGGCGACTCGATGTACTAGAGGAGAGGATTTTTACTCTGGTTTTCTGATTGGCCCTCGCTGCAACGTCACGTGCGTAAAAAGCTCCATATAAGGCAAGAAGCTGCATCTAGGCCTCCTAATTGGCCAAACACCAACCACGCCGACGAGACGAAAATCGGAGATCGCCTCTCCTACGAAAGTATAAAAGAGCCCAGCAACAGGTCCTCAGATCGTCTGTCTGCTTCAAAAATCGTTGCCACGCGAAAGCTCTCCCTGAGCCTGGTCCAGTATAACATCTTGGAACCTAGAATATTTTCGACAGTACGGGACTTAGAATATTTTTGATCGCGCTAAGACTTAGAATCATTTTTAACGATTCGGGAATTACAAAAATTCAAATCAGTTAAAAGACTTCTGCTAGTAAACGAGCGAGCGTTGTTCAAAATTTGTGACAAATCGAATAAACTTGTTGGAGTTTTAGTTAAAACTTAGTTTTAGTATTTTGAAATATTCAGTTTTTGTTTTATTGTAGCTGGGAAAACCCAAGAACAGAGCCGTGCCAAGTCCGTCGCCGAACTCGGCAGCAGCTGCTGATTTTATAGTTATAAGCTTCTCGGAGACGCGGTCTGTTTGTGCCTACGAAAAGTACGTGCGACAAACACAGCAATTAGGGATTAAGAAGTAGCGCACACTTCGCTGTGTGGGCGCTCTTTATGATACCCAGGTGAGCGGCGGGGGCTATTTAAGAAAGGCCCGTCCGTTCACGCTTCGACCGCGTCATCGCATACTTGGATGTTGGTAGCGTCCCTCTTGCGATCAGCCGTAGGACCGCGTCACCGAGGTATTGGAATACCCTTAGCGGAGGATAGCAGTTAGTTCTATCCGAATCGAGCAAGCGAGCAGTTGTCCAGTCGAACGCTTCACGGACATCTGACTACGCTGCCATACTTGTATTAATTTCTTGTTCTTTTTGTATTAATAAATATATTTGCTCTTGAGAAGTTATACCCTGCTTGATCATTCTTTTTCAACAAAACTATATTCCAATTTAAATCGCGAGTGAATAATTAACCCGAAAGCTCCCGATCCTTGTCGCCCCGTTCAATTCGAGACATCCACTTCGGAAGCAGAGTCCAAAAGCCGCTGAGAGGACGTGCTGGGAGCAGAGCAGGCCATTGCAGAAATAAACCAAAAGGTAAGTGAATTTAATTAAATAGGCTGCATGCCTCTATTGCACATTTCTCTCTTTCTCTCTACCAACTTCAAGTGAGTACACAAAGTCTTGCTCTGATATAACAGGTATGCCATCTCATCTCTTGCCAGCTCCAGAATCCAGTCCATCGAGGGGACCCTCAAGGACATCTTTGCTGCACTGGACGACATCAGGAGGGTCCAAAATGAGGCCCTTCAGGCACAAAACACCGTGTCTGAAAGGGTCTCACGAATCGAGAAGAGACTTGACCCCCTTGAAAAACGCCTGAAAGCCCTTGACGACTTGCCTGCGCTCAAGACTCGCCTAAGCAATGTCGAGTCCTCCATCTCTGAGCTGCAGTCACAATACCAAGAGCTGTCGTCAAGGAGCTCCGCAGAGCAGCGGAACAACAGTATTGTTCCGGCCTCGGAGGAGATCAACAACCTCCGCAGCGAGCTGGCTGAGATCAGGAGGAACTAGGAGCACTCTGCAAACAACGTGGTGGTGATCACCGGCCTGGCCTATACCCGGGAGACGTCATTGCAACTCCTAGCTTTCTCTGTACTGGCTGCACTGGATCCCATGGTCCAGAAGCGGGACGTGCCAGCCGTCAGGATCATGGGGAGACTTGACGCAACCAACAACAATGCGCAAGGTGAGAGCAGATTCCCACCTCTAGCTGTCACTCTTTCTTCCAGTGCGCTGGCTCGCTCCATCATAGTGGCCAATGCCAGGAAGCGCAAGCTTCACACTAGTGAATTGGATGTTGCACTACTGGAGGAAGCGAGAGCTCTCTGTCTTGACCACCAGGGACTCATCAACATCAATGAGCTGCTTCCTCAAGACATCCACAAGCTGCGAGTCAAGGCCAGGCTGGAGGCAAAGAGGAGAAGTGGATGCCGCTCTTACGTGAGGGACGGGAGAATCTTCATCCGTTCTGGCGAGGACAACGAACGGGCCACCATCATCACTACAGATGCTGATCTAGGAGCTCTTTTAGCCCGTACACCGCCAACAGCCAACACGGACACTACACACTAAAACACTTACACATCATCCCACCAAAGCCACCGTCTAAAACATCAAACTCATCCACATCTACTTCGAAAGCGTCTCTGTCCGGGGGCCTAAGGGTCTGTCATTTCAATGCGAATTCCCTTACCGGTTACATTGAGATGATCAGGCTCTTCTTGTCCACTCGTTCTACCTTCCACGTAATGGCTGTAACCGAGACCTGGCTAAGCGACAAGATATCGTCAATCCCTTCACTGGCCAACTACACTCTGTACAGACGGGACAGAAACAGGAACGGTGAAGGTGTGGCTCTCTACATCCATCACTCATTGACAGCTAGTATTATCTCGTCATCTGATGGAGAATGGTCGGGCAAACCAGGTAAGCCAGACTATCTTTTCTGTGAAATCACAGCTAAGGGAATATCGCCCATCTTCGTGGGGGTTGTGTATCGCCCTCCTCTTTCTCCCTTTATCCAGGGATCTAATTTCATTGAGCAACTAACATCACATATGCACTATTACTCCACGAAGGTCATCATGGGTGATTGTAATGCAGACCAGCTTTCCTCGTCTGAAGACGCCAACTTCATCAAGGCTTTCATCGACAAGAACTCCCTTACTTCTTTTTGTGCCATATGGTGCAACCGATCACAGACATGACTCTGACACCTGGCTCGACCTATGCTTAATCGATGAGCAGGATCGCCTGCTCTCATATTGGAAGACTGACACTCCTTTCAATAACGGACTTGACCTTATCACAGCAACACTCGACGTACAGATTCCACGCCACGTACCTGCTACATACACTTACAGAAACTACAAAGGAATCTGTGCTGAGAAGCGAAGGGACTCCCTTAGCCCATGTGACTGGTCATCTTTCACCTCGCCATCACTTGATAAATGCATTACCATCCTTAACGACAACATTACGAACATAAATTATCTCGCCCCATTAAAGACTGTAACACCTGGACGTAAGCGTCACCCGTGGTTCACCAAGGCTCCTCGTGACCTTTTGACTGAAAGGAATAGACTCTACAGGCGCTGTCGCAGAAGTCGTCTACCTTGGGATTTATACTTTTATAGAATCGCAAGGGACGACGCTCATAGACAGGTCGAGGAGGCCAGACTGAATTACTATTATTCACGCTTGATTACTCTGACCGACGTGCAGAGATATGGAGAGTGCTTGAGAATCTTGGTATTACTACCTCTAAATCTTCTCCACCTGCTCGGTTCTCTCCAGATGCTCTCAACAAACACTTTAGTTTCATCTAAAATGGTCCTCAAGCTCAATCTGTTGAGGAGTATCTGCGAACCCTCGAGAGTCTAGACCTCCCTGAACACTTCATCTTCAGGGCTATCGGACGGGCCTCGGACTTCAGAGTCGGACGTGTTTGCTGCAGTATCATACTTCAATACCCAGGCCAGGGGAAGCTATGTCATCCCACAGGTTGTAATCTCTAGAGCATTGCCAATACTCGGAAAGCTATCCTCCTTCGGCTTCTCCAATCAGGTCATCCGCTGGCTTGCATCTTACCTCTCGGGAAGAGAACAGGCCGTCATTGGAGACAACAATGAGATCTCTACCTTTCTACCACTAAACACCGGTGTCCCACAGGGGTCAGTTTTAGGTCCCATGTTGTTCTCGTTGTACATTAATGATATTGGTTTTTTCCTAGATTCAGATGTACCCCATCTAATCTAAATACGACTTTACAAGGCGTAAAATGTGCGCGAAAAATTCTGAAAATTAGAATAACTTATTTTTCATTGCCTTTGCTTATATTATAAAAACGCTTAACTTATATTATAATAATATTAAGCTAATCGAATTTAACTTATATATATATATATATATATATATATATATATATACAGGGTGACCCAATTTAATTTTTTTATTATGAAAACAGGTAATAAAGAGAAGGTATCGCCAACATCTTAAGCATTTATCTTGTAAACAATTAAGATAAATATGGATTGTTTATGACGTCATAAGATAATGAGATTTTCATGTATGATGAGTTTGTAGTACGTTTATAGAAATATTGTGGTCCTAAAAGGACCGATTTTAATTGATAAATAAAAGTCTTAGAATAAGACTTTATTGTTGCTATCCCCAATCAGTGTTGTTGTGTCCTTAAAATTTTGCATGTTTATTTGCTTCCTCGTCAGGACAATAACTCCTGAACACTTCTTTTTTCGGGAATGATCCAGTATTGGAAGTATATTAAGGTAGATACTTTTGGAATCCAGAAGCCGGTTTATATTTCACTTACTCTCGACCTGAACCTTCGTTTTTCTTCTTCTCCATATTGTGTTTGTCCATATTACGATTATGAGAACATACTTATGCACAGTTGATATTTATATAGACTCGTAAGGAGTGACAGTAGGGTGGGAAGTTTAGATGATGTCACAAAAAATGAATATTTTAATATTTTCTGGTTTATTACAAGATAGGAAGACATATGTACAAAGCGTAATGACAAAAAATAGCATGTATATTTATACTTTAATAATGGCAGTATAAATGCCTTTATATACAGGGTGACCCAATTTAAACGGGCACCGTTCATAACTCGTCAGGGACAGCCACAATCGAAAAAATGGTGGCGACCAAAGTTGTAGGATATCGAAGGGGCAACCCGATGGTGACCTTGGATTTGACCTTGAACGCGTTTTTCAAGGTCATTTGAAGGTCAACTTTGGATTTTTAAATAGGAACCCCATTCTTTTATTGCGGGAATGGAAAGAGCGGTAAATTTTACGTTCAGAATGGTATGTTCGGTTGCGGCACTGAAGGTCATCTCAATGTCCTGCAGCCAGAATGAAACCCCGCCTACGTAATTCCTCTAG
>QLSS01000633.1:34193-50542 GCA_024372645.1 Trichomalopsis sarcophagae | reverse complement strand
TTCGCGCACGCTAAATTCTTTTCTAATCAGAATTTATAATCAGATTAAATAGATTTTAATCGATTAAATTGGTTTTAATTAGATAATTTCCGATTAAGAAATCCAATTAAACCCTATTATCTTTCGAATCAGATTTAATAAGTTATTTTGACCAGGATACATAAGATCTTGTATCATATCTACTCAAAGATCTTGCGCAAGATCGTAAATAAGATCTTATCAGTGATTTTTAACCAAAAACTAACATATAGTCTTCCGTAAGATCTTATACAAGATCTTATGTTAATGATAAAAAAAAAAAATATTCAAATATTTACGATGGTTTCAAGAGTACATTTATAATAATCAGAAGGCCAACAAGATACAATGTTTTACAAGTGTCACCCCAAAACAGAAGTTAAAACAGTTGTGTGTCTAATATGTGGTAGTGTATACCACACTAGTGATTTTGCTAGATTGGATGGTGCGATCAAATTAAGTGGTGTGCTGGGAATATGCAATGAACACAAAGATCTCGACCTAACCTCAAATATCAACAAGGAAACACTGAGTAATGAGGCTAGACACATGGTTGCTCAGATAAAATTAAACTGCAAGTCTGAACTTACTAAAAAATTACTCGATGATACGGATGTGATAAGTGATGAGGAAGAAGGAAAAAGTGAATGAGAAATGTTTGAAGAGAGAAAATGTACTATTAAGAGAATTAAATAAAGTACTATCAGAAAAAAAACAAGATGCTAAGAGATCTACTGGAGAAACAAAAAAGTGATACAAATAAAATTAAAAATAAAACTTATGTGGAAGCAACATTTTATGCAAGGACTAGTACCAGGTCAAAAAGGATACCTAGCATAATTATCAAAAACAAGTCAAAACAATATAACATAGATGAGGTGAACATGTGTGTAGCACATTATTTAAATAAAAATAAGTCCATTCAGACCAAAAAACTTTACAAAAAAAAGGATGAAGTAATTGTCAACTGCATGAGTGAGGAGAGTGCAAGTAAAGCATATAATATATTAAAGAAAAAACTATCTGATAGTTGTGACATAAACAAAGAAAAAGTAGAAAATCCAAAAGTAAAAGTAGTTGGAATTAACAATTTTGAGGCTTTGGATAATAAAAAATTAGAAAAAGACATAAACGAAAGATAGTTTAGTAAATTTACAAAATAAATGTACAGTGCTGCATACTTATAAGAACAACGCGACAAAACTACGAACAGCATTAATAGAAGTGCCAGCAGAATTATATCAGTGTATCAGAGATAGCAATAATAAAATATTTGTAGGATATTAGAACTGCAGAGTCTATGATTACTGCAATATGCTTTAAATGTGGAAGATTTGGACACAAAGGTCTGAATTGCAATAACAAGCAAATCTGCTTTAAATGTACTGGAAATCATAGCGCTAAGGAATGTAAAATACAAGGTAACATAATTAAATGTCCAAATTGTGTTTACAGCAATAGTAAATACAACACAGAATATAATATAGAACATATGCCAATAGATAGCCACGTCTGTAAAATTTTGCAAGTCAAGATAAGAAGGTTTATTGACTTTACCGACTACCCTGCTAAAATAGCCAATAGGGATCGATCGGGATCGATTAAATTATCAACAGATTCTATGCTAATTCTGAATACCATTTTTTGTACAAGGACTCGTTTAAAATCGATTAGAATCAACTGGAGTCAATAGATATTAATACGGAAAACAACAATTGAAGTAGATCGTTAAAACCAAATGTTGGTTTCTATTAACTTTACTTGCCCTTTTTTGTATAGAATTTTATCAAATCCTATTGATTCCTATTGATTCTATCTATTTTAATCGATTTCTTATGCAATAAATGGGATTCAGATATAGCTTAGAATTCAATTAATAATTTAATTGATCTCTATAGACTATTTTTAACAGGGTACACAATGCAATCTATATTACCAAGATATACCGGCATGTCAGAGGCCACGACAGCTAAAGCAGCGTAAGCAAGTATGTCAAAAAAGCCATGTGTTATTATATGTACGGAGACATGGAACGTGCAGCACCCTCATTTCTATTAGTTGCATGGGTATAAATTCTGTTATAACGAAAGTAAAATAAACAGGGCCAATGGTGTCCTTGTATATATTAAAAATAATATATATGAAAAAACTAAAGAAGAAGTAATTGATAGTTTGAGTGTGGTTATCTCGGATCTGAAGATTCAATCAGGTGAAGCTTTATAAGTTTCTGCTATATGCAGGTATCATGATGTTCCTAAAACAGAATTTCTAAATAGTGTAGAAAAATTTATATAAAAAAAACGCGAGAACTAAAAACCACTGTATGGTGATTTCAATATAGATAGTAGAGTAGCTGCACCGTTACGGGCGCATACCGTTACGAGCGCACCCGTCACGAGCGCACCCCGTTACGAGCGCACACCGAAGATTTCATCGGTGAGAGAGCGGTGAGAGCTGTATGCGTGTGGATGCTGGTGGTGACGTCAGCGGTCCGACGTTTTAATGATAACATCGAGATGCTGGCCGCGAGATTGTAAGAGAGCGGTGAGGAGTGTTGGCGTTGTCGACCGCGAGATCCCCGATTGATATATGTTGCGTCTCGATGCTGTCGGTGACGTGAACGGCTCGATGTTACCTTCTGCTGTTGATACCGACGGCTTGCTTCATTACCGATATGTATTTTCTAGATGAAAAAAAGATATACTTGGCTATGCAGGGATTTAAACCAGGAACCTTGCGGTTACCGGCCGAGCGTTTTACCGATTTACCCGTTACGGGAGGGATGACTAATATTCAATCAATTTAGCTCGCTAATTCAATTTTTTATAACCCTCTTTTTCAGGCATAGAATAAGTTTATGTGTAAAACTTTTGTAAATACTGTTTCCAATCAGAAGATTTTTCCTTCTTTTCCTGTTTCTTATCATTTTTCGAATCAGGAAGAGGCTTATAACCTGCACTACTAGGTGGTGAACCCATGATGTACGAATGAGCATGATGTGGTAGTTTTCTCGTATTTATAGGTAACTTAACATCTCCATAAGTATTTTTTTATTCCCACTCCATGGATGAATCTTTTCTCTCCAATTGCTTACATTGCTCTCGAATGTATTTCTTCATAAGTCGTACATTGCGAAGAGTACAGCTGTCTTTATAGGCGCCATTATGATGAGGACAAACTGTTACGAGTTTGATCTGGTCTAGAGGTGGATATCCCATTTCCAAAATGTCGATTACGTTAAATTTGAAACTTTCCAAACACTTCTTCTTCAAGGATCCAATTACCATTACGGTAGTAGAGTCATGCAAGGCTTCCCGAAGAATTTTACCGATTTCTACTTATTCGATTTCTCCAGATGACCATGGTATACCATGATAATGATATTCCAACCATGTATTCTCTTGCTTGTACTTTTCTGTGAGTCGACGCCATGGAAAAGGCTGTTTGAAAAGTAGTACAATAGGTTCGATATCATCTCTTAGAGAAACTATAGATAACTCCTTGAGGATGAAGTCATTGCTAGGCTGCTTAAAGCCTTGCATGTCCACTAAGTACTCCATCTCGGAATGACTCTGACTAGCAGCAAACTTTTCTTTATATCATATCCCCGCCACTACTACCATCCCCACTACAAGCAGCGTAAGAAAGGAGGTTTGAATGCGCGCGCATAGTAGTGCAAGAGTGGGAAGATGAAAGCGCTCTACTCAGGAGAGCATTGGAATGCAAGTTTCAAATCTCTCCATGAAATCGATTTTTGTTATGATACAATGAGTGTTATTAAATAAATCAAACGAGTTTTTTCACAACGTCATTTGCACAATTATACTGAACTATGCGATCATGTATAATTAAACAATAAGCAGAGGTTCCTGCGGGAAAATTATCTTTGGATTCAAATTCCAGCCGAACATCAATTGACGCGTTTTTCAAAGCTTCGTTCTGCTTTGAATAGTCGATGACTATAAGAGGTAGATAGTTGATGAAGTGTTGCTTTTTCAGCATAGGCTCTTGTTATAGTATGCATGTTGAAAGTTGGCATACATATCGTAGAGCATAGCATACTGATTACGTTCAATATCTAAATTTAGATTTCCATAAGGACAGTATTGTGAATTTAAGAAGAGTTTAACATTACTGATATTGCAGTGATCGAAACGACTAGAATTTACTTCTCTCATTCCTTTTCGATTCGTCTGGAAGCCCAGAATAATGAAGCGGGGATTTTCTAATTGATTAGATATTTTGACTGTCCAAACATGTTTCGGTGTAGTAGGAAGAAGTGGATATTCGTATAGCTCCCAACTACGAAAACTCATATCAATCGATTTACCCTTCTGAATATGACTAATAATCCGGATTTTATGCTGATTAGATATTACTACATATGTCATGAGCCACTCAACTTTCATTAACTCAATCTTGAAATTCTCGTACTCTGCTGTAGTAGTTGCAGTTGCGACCTTCGTAGGTGTTTGTATTACGGAATTCAGATCATTTCTCGATCTAGTGAGAATGAGTTCATGCTTCACGTTAACGACTACCTTGCGATAGTCTTCAGTAAAGCCTAGAATCATACTTAGAGGTATAGATATATCAAAGTATCCTTCACTATTCATCAAATTCTCTTTCTCCTCAACGTCGAGCCAGCCAGCATTTTGTATGATTAGACTTTGACTGGGATTAATCGATACCCAGCCTTTCATGAGAGTAGTTAATCCGACATTTTTACATTTATCGATCTCTATAGCATTTATCTCGTATCGTATTTCTTCAAACATATGGCAGACGGCGTTGTATACCAACTTTGTATTTTTCACATGAGTGCCATCAGCTTTGGTTAGCCTACCACATACATGAAGCGAACTAGCTGACGGCAAAAGACACAAGTCTTGATGTTGCACCGAGAAGCGAATTTTATTACTATTATTGTAAGATGAAACGTTGTAAGGATGATGAGCGTGAATCTCATAATGAGATATTGACTCATCGAATGTCACGGGTGACTGTATATTTAGAATTTCTTCCGTTTTGATAGCAGAAGAATATACACGTTATTTTCCACCAACTCTTAAGCCGAGGCTTTTTAGAAACTGAATGTTTTGCCGTGTTAGCGTTCTCAACGTTCGCGGACGACTGATGACTTTTCGACATTTTCGATTCCTTATATACCCGCGACCGTAAACGATGCCCATTATACTTGTTTCAGATGTAATCTCACTGTTATTACTTCACCGCAAAAATTAACGAAGTGCCCGTCTTGATCGACTATACGAATTTGAATATGATCTAAGCTTTTCACAGTGATTGGAAGGTAAATAACTTGAGATGGAACTTCGATAATCTTGTAGCCTGGTGGTACTGCTGGGAAGAATTTGTGTATAGTATGCACTTTTTTTTCCATTTATGTAGGCACCAGTGGTAATGTTGCACTCAATTCGTTGAGCGTTGACTTTGGATACAGGTAGATCAGAGCTATGAGAGAAGTTTGATGAAAGAAGTCGTTGTGTGAAGCCTAGCAATTGGCCAATCGAATCTTTTGGGCGAAAATCAATTGTATGACTACACTCGATTACACTACGAAGAGTGTTGTTGTTTGGTTTGAGACTGATAAGTATGTCTCTTGTAGCCAATGCTTCGCGAAGATAGTTGTCTATGTCTTCAACTTCGTAACTTTCAGTAGGTAGGGAGATTACTTCATTATCAACGTAAAACTTGTTGTTATCTATGTCAATATTCGGAATCGAATTAAAGGTTAAAAGTTCAACCAATCCAAGAACGTAGTTCTTATGCGTTGAGAGTTCAATCTGTGGGAAAAATTGAGCGTCAAGTGTAAAAGATGTGCCTGAAAGACTCAATGTCAATATATCACTCATGATAGTTGAAATGATAATGTAGAGATAATCACTTCTCTGCTCCTTTATATAGCCTGGAGCTTAAGAAATCAAGACAAAGATGACTGCAATTGAATGTATCATAGTCCTGATATCGTTCAGCGTTGTACTTTATTCGATCAACACCCAAATACAACATCAAATCTAGAGGTGGTTGAAGGTCGCCAAAGCTATCAAAATATACAACATCGCTACCTCTCTTTCGATATGCTACCCAATGTGTGCCAGGACCAGTAGCATTATCCAAATTAAAAATAGCAGATTCGCGATAATGAGGTCCATTAATAGGAAGAGCATTACGCATAAAGATACCGCGGAAGTATGGTATTTTTAAGATTTTAGCATACTTTAATATCAATATTAGTAAGAGCTCTCTGAGGTAACCTTACTTCGTCGATCTTTTTTTTTTCCTCAATCCATTTCCAGGCTTAAGACCGAGCCCTGTTTTATGCGGTTTCAAATAGAGCCCTTTACCAAGAGCTATATCTTCCATTTTTCTATTATGCCTCTGACTTTCTTCAAGTGCCTGTTTTGCTAATTTAGCATCATTAACAGCTTTCGCTATTCCAGCAGCTCCTCCTGCGATAGCACAGGTCGCACTTAAACCAGCGAATATAGGTATAAGGAATGGTAAGAAGCTGCCTACTTTCGATGGAACTGGTATTCCTCGTATTCGATGGTAGAATACGAAGAATACCAATTTTTCGTTTACCACCAGCCTCTTTGACTGCTTTTCGAGCTCCTTTTAATGCTGGTAGAATGACTTTACCAGCACATTTGCTCGGAACTATTGATTTCGATGCAGCTTTTACTATCTTCTTGAATGGAACTCCCATTCCAAATTTAGACTTTAACTTCATTGCACATGTGATAGTAAAAGCGGCTGCTTTTTCCTTTACCCCCTCATATTTCGAGACAACTCTTTGCCAAGCTTTATTGGCAAGGACTCTATCATAGACTAATAGACTATATCGTGTTCCTTGCTGGCTACGTCTAGGGGATTAATACCTGGATCGCCACGAGCTAATCATTTAGTGAGTTTAGTACCTGGTCCACAGTATTGATAACCTGGTAGATGAAGTTCAATTGGAAGATTATTGATCAATCGATTACCAAGACCTCGTCCTCGACGTTTGTAAACGATCATTTCACTTTAAAGGTTAAACAATAACTAATATCGAGAGTATAAATACCAGCTCTATTTATAGTCTCACAACAGTTGTAATGTAGACCTCTCTATACAATCATGTTCAAGAAACAGTTTGTTAAGCTTCCGGTAGTAAACTTTGATACTATTGCAGAGCCGGAGAAGAAAAACAAACGACATGGTGATTTACTTCCAGATAGTATTCGAGCAGTATTTTGTGGACCCTCTAATTGTGGTAAAACAAACAGTTTGCTAGCTCTCATAACACATCCAAATGGAGTTAGGTTTGAAAATGTTTACGTCTACTCCAAATCGCTTAATCAGTCCAAGTACAAATTTTTAAAAAATCTTCTCGAACCATTGAATGGTATACAGTACTTTGCATTCAGTAAAAACGATGATGTCATAGCTCCTGAGAATGCACTTCCGAATTCTATCATGATTTTCGATTATATAGCCTACGAAAAACAAAACAATGTTAGAGCATACTACTGTATGGGAAGACATAAAAAAGTTGATTGTTTCTATCTATGTCTATCTTATGCATAAGTTCCGAATCATCTTGTGAGAGATACCGTCAATCTGTTGGTAGTTTTCCGACAAGATGACATGAAGCTCAAACACTTATACAACGATCATGTCAATTCGGACATGTCGTATTCGCAGTTTCGAGAATTATGCTCAAAATATTGGATGGATGACAAACATGGATTTTTACTAATTGATAAAGCTAGTGCTATTAACAATGGTAGATATCGAAAGGGTTTTGACACTTGTGATATAAATATAAGACACAATTAGTCGACATTTATTAGTCTATTTTTGACTGTTAAAGTATCAACATGACTGATATTCAGAGACAAAAAAATATACTTCATCAGCTTGTGAAAACGCGAAATGCTGTAAAACGCAAGTGTAGTCTGCTGAAATTTGGAAAAGATAAATTTGAACAGTCAATAGGAGAAACTTTTGAACCTATTGTTGATCCTCTCGAGAAATTAGTTAAGACAGTTGAAAAATCCGAAGTATCTAAACGTACTAGTAGAGCAATAAAGAAAGAGGTTAAGGATGAAATGGTCACAAATGAAAGTTTTAATGACAGTTTTGAGCAGCAGTGATGATGATGATGATGATTTGAATGATACGAAAATTCGTAGGGGAGTAATTCAAAAGCCCAGTAATGTAGCAGACATGTATATGACTATGTTGAAGCATCAGCAGGATAATGATAAAATGTATGGAGTTCGAAAAGAAGGTTCGGAATGGATGTTAGGTGACTCATCAATAGTGTTTGGAGATCGAAACATTAAAATAAAAGATGGAAGATATCCAAAAAAACTGGTTTGATGGAATTGCTCATTGCAAAACAACCCAAGATTTATGATCAAAGTGATTTGCAGAATTATCGAAGTATTCTGGTAGCGATAAATGCTCATAAAAAACAATATTTGAGCACACAACCAATTCATGTTCATAATAGTAAAAAATATACTGACATTATCAATCCTATCTTTGCTCAAAAGAAAGGTGGAAAAGGATTACCTCGTTATAAAATTGCTAGAAGAGATACTCGAATGGATTATGTGTACTGGGACGATCCAAATGAGCTAGTTGATCGTTTACGCTTACTTATAGCTGAACAATCAGCCGACTAGATTCTCTTTTGGAAGCATACCGAGAGTAATTTGATTTAAAATTACTTACCTAAAAGCTAGAAATCGATACTATAAAAGAGGCTGTGTCACAGATCACAAGCAACATTCATTCTGCAAACGTTTAACATGCAACATAAAAAAGTAGTAATTGAAGAACTCCACAAACCAGCTCGACGGAATTATCCTCGTCGCGTTTTTGATGTTCGAGGAATAGATGAGACTTGGCAAGCTGATTTAGTAGAGATGCAACCTTATGCTAAAGAAAATAAGAGTTTTAGATATATGTTAACAGTCATAGATGTTTTCTCCAAGTTTGCATGGGCTGTTCCTGTGAAGAAAAAGACTGGAGAAGAAGTTGCAGCAGCAATGAAGTCCATACTTCGTCAAGGTCGAGTACCTAAGAATCTACATACGGATAGAGGCACAGAGTTTTATAATAAGAGTTTTATATAAGATCAATCTATACTCAACGTATAGTAATTTAAAAGCTTCTATATGTGAACGTTTTAATCGTACACTCAAGAACAAGATGTGGATTCAATTTAGTTTGTAAGGTAATTATAAGTGGTTGAAAATCTTACCTGATTTGATCACAAAGAATAATGATACTAAGCATCGATCTATTAGAATGAAACCCAACGAAGTGTCTACAGCAAATCAATCTCAGATTTTTAAAAGATTTACTTGTGAGAGTAGATTGACAAAGGAGCCTAAGTTTAAGATTGGTGATAAGGTACGATTGAGTAAAGTGAAGCAAGTTTTCGAGAAAGGCTATACACCTAACTGGTCAACTGAGATTTTTACAATAAGTAGAGTTGCAGCAACGAACCCAGTTACATATCATCTGAAAGACTATTAAGATAATCCAATCACAGGTAGATTCTACGAACAGGAGCTCTTGAAGGCGAAGTATCCAGATGTTTATCTTGTATAGAAAGTCTTACAGAAGCGTAGAAAAGAAATATACGTTAAATGGTTAGGGTTTGATAGTTTGCATAATAGTTGGATTGATAAGACTGAAATATAATTTTTTTTTGGAAGTGATGAGAGCCCCACTTTCGCTTTCACCTGTGAGATACAACCATAGTTAACTATCTCTCCATTAACTTCCTTTATTTGTTCAAACAATTATTTACAATGGTTTAGACAATACAAAATTCAATGTTATTTTCGCCTTCTGAGGTCAGGGACAGCTTCATCTCCTTGGCTTGACTAGACATACTCTCAAAGGTCTCTTTGTCCTTCTCAAATGCAGCTGATACACGGGAAGGGAGGAAAACCTGACAATCATCGTCTAGAGTAGCCACAATTCTCAGTCCATATCTGGTCTTGACTGGATGTAGGGATGTCACCATGTGCTTCTGTCCGACTTGTAGCTCAGACATCTTCTTCGTGGGAAGGAATCCTCCACTGGCAATCTTGTTGATAGCGTCCATCTTTGAGGTGTTTGCTCTTTAGCTCGTTGATCGAGAATGATTTCTAGAGCGTTGGGCTTCCTTAAGTATAGTCTTCCCCACCACCACTACTACCAGCGGTGACGGCGGCAACAATTGTTATTATATTAATCATACATTTATTAATATAATAACAATTGTTATTATATTAATTATAAATGATTATAACATACCTAATATAATCTGACTCTCTTCGCAGATGGCCCATCTTCCTCGATAAGCTGATATCCATGTAATGACCCCACGGTAGAGTATCCGTCTGATCGGGGATGAGGTATCGCTTATCGTCATGTGGACTCAGGGCGATTTTCTGCTCCTTCTCGGCCCTGATAACGTGGAGGCGACTGTAAATGTTCTTTTGTTGTCGGGAGATCGTTGCCTTGTCTCGAAGACAGTGGATGTAGTCGTCAAACTCGATAGTCGACTTAACGACTGACGACTTTACACCTTTTGCCTTCTTGATAGGCTGCTGGCCTTGCACTTTGACCGAGTACATCTTGCTACGAAGGCCAACAAACTCCGTCACGATGTTGCCGTTGCACTCGTCCTTCATGAGTTCGACTATCTTCTTATTGACCAGAGGAATGTTGAATTGATTATCGACCGGATAATCAGAAGTGTCGAACTCATGAAGGTCAGTCTTCATCACAGCGTACATATCTACATCGGTTACTTTATAGATGAGACCGTCCGTGTCCGTCTAGAGGAGCTTTGCCTTGTCTCCCACTCGTTCCTGCATATACTCGTAATGGAAGCGGTAAATAAGACTCTTTGATAAGTCCAACACTGTCAATCCGATGTAGATCGGCTTGCGGACTGAGATCTCGATTCTGGCAAGTTGGACGGCCACGAGATTCTCGTCGAAGATTGCACAGCTGTGGAAGTTGGGCTGAGCAATGTATGCCTCACAGCCGTAGCGACCTTCCCACTTGTTTACCAGCTTTACGTCGACTCTCTTACGCTCATTCTCCATAGTTTTGCGTTGTTGAAGAGTTTGAAGAGCATCTTCTCGAATGCATTCTTCGCATTCTTCCTCATCTCGCTGTTTAAGTTAATGTATGGTTTCAACCATGGCTTCTGATTGAACTGGAGAGCACGATGGATATGCTTCAATCGAAGACCATACTTGAGAGCTTGCTTGAGAGCGATGTAATGCAGGACATAGCGCTCCTTGTTGTTCAGAGTGGTCAGCAGTTTCTCTTGATTTGATCCTGTTGGTGCTGCATGCTCTGGACAGAGTGGAAGGTCCTTGTGAGCGTTGTGGAGACTTTCCGGATACTCTAAGTCTACCTCCAGGATGTATCCCACTGGAGCATCGTCGGGAACGTTGAAGAAGTCCGTGTTCACGTCTTCCACCCACTTGAAGCCATCACATGGGAGAGATTGAGTCATTGTCCTAGAAATATAGGATTTTATTAGTATATCATTATTAATATCAATATTTCAATGTGATCTTACCATCCGTATAGGTTGTTGACGTCAGAATACATCAGATACTTCGACTCTTTATCCTCGTCGTATCCAGTCTCCATGTATCGATTGTTGGCCTTGGCATACCTATCGCAGTATTGGCTAATACCACCCCGGATGCCCCTCTCGACGAAGAGCAACATATCTATATCGGTCAGAAGTTGAAGCTTGATGCCAGTGTACTTCAACATGGCATCCCATGTAAATCCGGGGGTGGTATAATAATGAGCAGGATCTAACTCATACGTGTGAAGGCACTTAGCTCTGAAGTCTTCGAATACGTTGGCAAGGAGAAGTACGTCAGTCTTCAGATAGAGGTCTGAATATTGGCCGAGAGTTCGGATGTCAAAAGTATTCCAGACAATTTGAGCATGGTTGTAGTCCTCATCTGATATGTTACTATCATAGAGACTGCTATAGAAGCTCTCCTTGACTGGGATTAATGTTTCGTTCAAGTTTTCAAGATATTTGATGTGGTCGTGAGGGAATACACCCTTTCTTCGTTGCAACTCAATTTGAACATCGTTGAACTCCTTCTTGAACTGCTTTTCAACTATTTCTAACTTGTCCAAATATGAGGCAAGCTTGTCAAGTGAAGATGGCATGAACCGGAAGGAGTCAATGAACTTAAAGTGGATATTATGTATATAGCTTAATTATGCAATAAATAATAATGATTCAAAGCTTTGAAATTGTCTAAAGTCATTCCCTTAGATTTGCTAAAAATAATGGTATAGTGTATAGCTTCGGTCAATTAAAATCTTATTCAATCGCAAGTTACAAATCTTTGAATCATTATTTATTGCATAACAAAGCTATGCACAAAGTTTCAGATTTATATCTTTAATAGAAGCTGAGATATGGCTTATTATTTATTTGGGCACCGCATAGTCCATTTTTCAACTCATACTTTGTCATTCAACAATAAGTCATATAACATACGTTCTGCTAAAAAATACAACTCTCAAATTATGTATATAGCTTAATTATGCAATAAATAATGATTTTTGAAGCTTTGCTTTGAATCATTCAGAGAGAGAGAGAGAGAGAGAGAGAGAGAGAGAGAGAGAGAGAGAGAGAGAGAGAGAGAGAAAGAGAGAGAGAGAAGATCCAACATGGTTGCACCCACGCCTGTCATGCGCAACATATCTCTCTCTCTCTCTCTCTCTCTCTCTCTCTCTCTCTCTCTCTCTCTCTCTCTATCCCTCTATACATATATATATACAATTGGGTCACCCTGTATATATATATATATATATATATAAAATATGTGTGTGTGTGTATTACTCTAATTAAATAAATCTATATGATAAGAAGTAAGTTTCATTTTCTTACATTTTTTTACTGAAGTATAAAAAAGACATATTTTATTAATTTTCTAATTCATTTATTATTTGTTCAATCAAAATTATATCGACGTGCGGTATATTTTCATATAAACAATCGCGTACTGTTTTGGACACGAAAATATGTTGTTGGCGTGTCACTTCTCTACATACTTCGTTTAAAAAAATATCTTTATGGATAAATAAATGAATCCCCTCTTTCATAAAAATAAATGATTGCTCATTGTTCTCTTCCAAAATTAATTTGGTGTAGAAATGATGGATTGTTCCGAATACCTGAAACGTGAATTAATTTTTAATATCTCGTAAACAACAATAGTACATAATAGTTTGAACACTTGTACAAAAATTTACCATAACGCCCACTTCTATAAGAAGTAATCTTTTTTTTAGAAGCGGTACATCAATTTGTTTCAAAATGCTGTGTAGATCTCCAAACAACTCAATTCCAGTATTTTTAAAAGATGTTCCATCCTCTTGAGTATGTAACATCGTTGCATAAAAACGGTCGTTGTCTCCATAATACTCCTCTGCAACTTCCAAAAACAATCGTTTTTTGACGCACAAAGGTGAGGTCTTCTTCTGTAGAAATTTAAAGAAGAAATGAGAATTTCACATAAATTTATGAAATTTGTAATATTCAATCATATATAAGAAATATTTTCATTTATGTCCGAATAAAAAATATATATGGGTCATTCCTATAAATTTCGTCAAATCGGTTTGGGGGGGGGGGGGGGGGTCGCCCAATCAGCCCGCCGATTTTGTATGTTAAAGTACATTAGAAAAAACGGCTATTTCTAAAATTTTAGCCCTCTAGGTGCCCCCTAGCTCCCGTGATAAATTATGGAATTTTCGAAAATCGTGAAAAAATGGCTATTTTCAAACATTTGCACAGGGTTACCTAATCAATATTTTAAAGCACAAAAATAGAGATATTCTCGTTATAACGGCAGCTTTCTAGCAAAAAAGTCTGAGAACCTCAGACTTAAAGGGGTCTTTTCTGTAGGACAAAATGTAAACACTCATTTTTTGCACTTTTTGCGTATCTTCGATCGCATGCCATTTTTTTGTTTTGTAGTCGATTTGAGCTCTCAAAGTCTTAAAATCTTCGTCTTCGAAAAATCTTTAATTTTCCTTTTGAAAATCTCAAATTTATCATTCCAATAAAAAGTTATAGACCTTGGAAGACAGCCTAGTTTTCCAAAATCGCCATATTGGCACCCCTATATCTCAGGTCTATCTGCCCCAATCTAGCTCAAATTTTCAGGAAAGACAGTCCAAATATAGTAGAAAAAGATGTAATTATTTTGGTTTTGTTTATTTGGGTTTTAGCATATCTACGAAGTCCTCGAAGTTGGGGTTCAGGGCCTTATTTAACCATATTTCGCGTTATAGGACGGACGGTCGCGCAGTACTGGCATACTTTTGAGGCTTTCTGAGCAAAAAAATTTCTTAAAGTTTTCGTCTCAGAAAGGCCTTCAATTCCTTTTTTGGTGAGCTCATTCTCATTGGTCGAAGCCAAAGTTACAGGCCTAACAAGACAGCCTAGTTTTCCGATATCGCAACGTTTTCACCCTCGTATCTCAAGACTTTCTGCCCCAGTTAAGCTGAATCTTTTACGAAAAATAGACAATAAAATTTACATGCTTGTTCAATTGGAAATTTTCTTAATGAAAATTGCAATGTAACTTTTTACACAAATAAAAGAACTAAATCAGCTTTCGTCATTTAGTTCTTTTTTTATCTTTGGCGACAGATTCAAATTTTTCACTATTTTAAAACTTACCGTTTGAACAATTTCGTAACTGAAATAACACTTATGGGAAACAACGTTTTCTGTTACAATAGTGCATAGAGTATATAGATTTAATGCACAATTTTTTTAAATGATTTTTCTTTCTGTAATAATTAAATAATGTCAATTTTCGATGAATTTAATATTATTATGAATGCATATAAAAATAATATAAATATTATATAATATATTTTTAAGTACATTCATAATATTTAAATCATCAAAACATGACAATATTAAATATTACAAAGAGAAAAATCATTTTAGAAAATTGAGCATGAAATCCATATACTGGGGCAGAAAGTCTTGAGATACGAGGGTGAAAACGTTGCGATATCGGAAAACTAGGCTGTCTTGTAAGGGCTGTAACTTTGGCTTCGACCAATGAGAATGAGCTCATCAAAAAAGGAATTGAAGGCCTTTCTGAGACGAAAACTTTAAGAAATTTTTTTGCTCAGAAAGCCTCAAAATTAAAGTATGCCAGTACTGCGTGACCGTCCGTCCTATAACGCGAAATATGGTTAAATAAGGCCCTGAACCCAACTTCGAGAACTTCGTAGATATGCTAAAACCCAAATAAACAAAACCAAAATAATTACATCCTTTTCTACTATATTTGGACTGTATTTCCTGAAAATTTGAGCTAGATTGGGGCAGATAGACCTGAGATATAGGGGTGCCAATATGGCGATTTTGGAAAACTAGGCTGTCTTCCAAGATCTAAAACTTTTTATTGGAATGATAAATTTGAGATTTTCAAAAAGGAAATTAAAGATTTTTCCAAGACGAAGATTTTAAGACTTTGAGAGCTCAAATCGACTACAAAACAAAAAAATGGCATGCGATCGTAGATACGCAAAAAGTGCAAAAAATGAGTGTTTACGTTTTGCCCTACAGAAAAGGCCCCTTTAAGTCTGAGGTTCTCGGACTTTTTTTGCTAGAAAGCTGCCGTTATAAAGAGAAGATCTTTATTTTTTGGCTTAAAAATATTGATTAGGTAACCCTGTGCAAATGTTTGAAAATAGCCATTTCTTCACGATTTTCGAAAATTCAATAATTTATCACGGGAGCTGGGGGGCACCTAGAGGGCTAAAATTTTAGTAATAGCCGTTTTTTCTAATGTACTTGAACATACAAAATCGGCGGGCTGATTGGGCGACCCCTCCATTTGACGAAATTTATAGGAATGACATATATATATATATATATATATATATATATATATATATATATTAGCCTTACATAATCTAGCCTAAACATATACATATGACTTTAAAAGTACTTTTATTGAAAAATTCAGCAAATTTCACAAAAAAAAAGTATCTGGGCAGTTTTAGTTAAAAATGCATCCCTTTTGAGCTAGAAGTCATTGAAAAGAGGCAAAAATTGCAAAAATTGCTTAAAACTCCAACTTTGACCAGCTATAACTTAAAGCCAAATGAAGGAATCGGGCTGAAATTTGTTTTGGGAGTCAGTCACAACTTGTAGACCATATATATACAGTTTGGGTCACATCGAAATTTTTATATATATATATATATATATATATATATATATATATATATATATA
>QLSS01000633.1:22671-32780 GCA_024372645.1 Trichomalopsis sarcophagae | reverse complement strand
CCCCCCCGCAGCCCCCCCGCGGCCCCCCCACCAGGCCCCCCCGCAGCCCCCCCGCAGCCCCCCCGCACATTTTAGCAGCTTTTTCTTAAATATAATTTACTACTATAAAGAAAATAAACCACCGTTAAAATATATCAGGTATAGTACTGCATTAAAATGTTGTATCAGCCTCGGGAAAGTTCCACATTCTTCGTAGTAACTCTTCCAAGCCCCCATTACAAGCTCATAGCATAGTAGTATCTAAATTATATATAAGAGTAGAGATAAACCAATAGAGAGATAACTTAATAGTATATTATCACACTGTTGTGGGATCTGCTTTTCTACCTTTCTCGAGGCTTTCGCACGAGCACTGCGAGTGAGAAAATCGAGCAAGGTAGAAAAACACCTCCCACAACAGTATCATACGATATTTTATACCACGAGAGCCGAAAATTGCAATTAAAGTTTGCATTTTGAGGTTAGAGTGGTATAAATTTTTTTTCTATTTTTTCCACACCACCCATGAGGTAAATAGACAGGAGCGTTTTTTTGTAATATTTTTTGTTAAAGTTTGACTTTGTTTGAAGTAAATAATTCTTATAAGATAAATATCGATGCAAGTGGTATGAATTTAACCTCTTTTTTTGTCTTGATTAAGCTACTTCTAACAATTACGTTGAAAATTAAATTTACACTAAAAAGAATCGGGGGGTTGGCGAGCGCAGCGAGCAGGGGGGCGGAGCCCCACTAGTATATATATATATGTGTGTGTGTGTGTATGTGTATGTGTGTGTATGTGTGTGTGTGTGTGTGGGAAGGCATTTCCGCGCTTCCCGAGTCCAGAGGCCAAGCGACGCCTTCCCGCTGCAGATGGCGGCGTGCGAAGCGACGCTTCACCTCCACCGCAGAGCCGAAGTGCGTCACGGAGAAAACCCGGACTCCGAGTCCCGGCGGTAAATCCCAAAGCCCTCCGAGCGGCGGCAGCGGCGTCGCTCTAACCTACCGGAACCCGCAGGGGCGCAGGGAGGGAGAGACGCCGTCGGCCGAGAGCGTAGGTCTGTGAGAGGCCCCTACGCAGGCGACGAGCAGATGAAGTTCATGAACAGACGAGCAACGACGAGCACAACAGATAAATGTAACCCCTAGACAACTAAACTTTCTTTGAATATACAAACTACCACATACCAAGTGTCGATTCTCTATGGAAATCCTGTATACACAACCCTTCATTCCCACATATATATATATATATATATATATATATATATATATATATATATATGTATGTATTTATTGTTTCATATGTATTAAACTATTATTTGTTGTCTTTATATCGGATTTGAAATGAAAATATAAATTTCATTTGGGCGTAGAATTTGTCAAAATCATTTGAACAGGTGTCTGGAAGCACTGACATTTCCTATTTGAATAACACTATGATTTTACGCGTTTGAAAAAAAATCGTTTTCTTGGATGAAAATAAATCACTGAAGCGTTACACTAGCATCAATTACTTCTATCACTGTATATTCACAAAATTATTATATTGACAGAAAATAATCCCTAAACTTAACAAACCCTAATTTACAGTACTTGTTAGGCACTCGCCCCGTATAAAGCGTTTTAAAGAAATGTCTTATGCCCAGGGCATATATATATATATATACAACTACCGCATAGAAACACAAAGTTTTAACTGATAAAACTTGCTTGCATTGAACGTAACACTATGCCTCATAATTATAAAAAATACAAATGTAAATCATTAACTAAATGATATATGATTACTGCATCACAGAATCGACTTCTCAAACAAATATCGAATAAGGTACTTTTACTAAATTATAATTTATGCATTGTATACATTGATTAAATTGTAAATAGATTATATATAGCAGATTATAACAATCTTAAGTAACAATCATTACTGCATTGAAAAATTAATAATAATAATAATAACAATTAAAATAAGAACAATATTTTAATCATAATTTAAACTGTAAACAAATTTTGACATTAAACTTTGTAATGAAATGCAACAAAATACAAGATAAATAATAATTTTAATAAATTAAAAATAATATACTTTACTAGTCAAGAGGCTGATAAAAAATTCGTCTGCTGCAAACATCATAAAAATTGAAGTATCTGCAACAATAAAATTAATTCCACAAAGTAAATGCTTCATAAAAAGGGTCAAACAATAATTTTTGCTTTTAATTTATAATAAATCACTAAACTAATAATTCTATTAAAGGACTTTATCAATGGCAGGATACGTACACATGGAACACTTGTACAATTTAACAAATTATATACATGCACGCACATATATCACTAGTAAGCAGAGAAAAATAATAACTATTAAACAATATTATTATGCACTAACAATATATGCAATACAATTTACAGTTTAAAATTGATAAGCCAAAACAAATTAAAACCTAAAATACTGACTAAATATGAAGTGTAAACTTTAATATTAAAATTGGACAAACGATCTAAATCATAAACTACATAAATATAACTATAGAATAACACTATTAGTAATCAAAGCCAACTTTACTCTTTACACGATTTGCTAGCATGGTTCCATGTCTTTTACGGAAAATCTAAAAATTATTAATTTGTTTTTGACGTTTTTTTTTTCAAATAAGATAAAGGTGTGTGTTTAGCTTGACTATATGACTAGTCACCTCTTGGAAGTCCACAAACGGCTTACGTAGATTGACTTAAAAACTACCTCCGCTTGGGAAATTATACTCACAATGACTCACGATAGTAATAAGAAGAATTTCAGCGGACATTGACTCAAATCATTCGTATTTGCGTTGCACCCTGCCAGTTACCACGATATACTGGTGTGCATACAGACAGATGTAGTAACGTTGATTTGTCTTCTTTCAATAAATTCTGTATTGAGTTTATTGGTCTCTCAGTATACATGTCGGCCAAAAAATAAAAAATAAAAATAATTATTTTTTTTTAATACCCTCGAAAGATCAATAAACTTAATAAATAAGTCTATGCAATTTACATTATTAAAATGTATAAATATTTTTTCACAAGCATACACAAGGGAATAAGTCACTTTACAAATTATTATTATGTATGTTAATATATAGAACATGAAACGTTTTTAATTAATTATAAAAATTAGAGTCTGTGTCTCTCTTGGCCATTCTTGTTCTTACTCGGAGCCAACTTTAAGCTTTTCAGCTGTCACAATCAATCTGAACATAAATATAATGTCCCCGACGTCGTTGATTTCGTTGCTAGAGGTCGCTACATGCGCCATTTTCGGTGTTCGAATCGCGCAACATTTTGGCTTCATCACAACAATATCTATAACTTTTATAGCTTACGTTTTTAACACCGAAAATGGCGCATGTAGCGACCTCTAGCAACGAAATCTACAACGTCGGGGACATTACATTTATGTTCAGATTGATTGTGACAGCTGAAAAGCTTAAAGTTGGCTCCGAGTAAGAACAATAATGGCCAAGAGAGACACAGACTCTAATTTTTATAATTAATTAAAAACGTTTCATGTTCTATATATTAACATACATAATAATAATTTGTAAAGTGACTTATTCCCTTGTGTATGCTTGTGAAAAAATATTTATACATTTTAATAATGTTATACAGGGTGATTCTGAAACAATACAACATTTTTATACCATCGTGATCAGCGCGAAAAACTGAGTTTAGGGGAATTGGTCCGGAAAATTTTCCTTCAGTTTTCAATTTCCCAGTCGGGAAAAGAAAATTCCCCCACCACAGCGCCCGGCGGAGAAGCGCGTGAGGGGAAGTATGCGCGGCGGCCGCGCGGCGCCGCTGCGTGGGGGAAGCCGTTGCTAAGGAGGTTGGTGACGGCAGCGCGGGGCAAAGGGGGAGTAGACGCGATCGATGAGCGCAACTATTGCCGCGACGTCGGATGATCGGCTTGTGCCGAAAACATGAACAAAATTAAACGATTCGGAAAAAGCTGGGAAGTGCGTAAAGCAACGCACATCGAAATGTAACCTATTTACAGGTTATCCAACTCCAATCTTAGAAATTATCATTATGAAAATATAAATAAAGTTTCATCCTGTTTGGAAACCCTAAATGCATCTAACCTATCTAATTAACCATACGACATTCACCGCAGTGGTTCGTCGCCCTCTGTCTATATTTTGCTATCAAAAAGCGGGAAATCCCTGGCAGCTCCGTCTCCGAGCTTTGGCTACAAAGTTCACTTTATAAAAATGAATTTTTCTGCTCGCAAATCTGCCTACTGGCCCGTAGCGCTCTGCGCGTCGAGACACAAGCTTATTTTGCGAACATGAATCGGAAAAGACCGGGCAGACTCGTCTCCGAGGTATAGCTACAAAGTTCTCGATATAAAAATATTCTTTTTTATTCGGAAATCAGCTTACTGGCCGTAGCGCCCTGCGCGTGGAGACACAAGCTTATTTTGCGATCATAAACCGGGAAAGCCCTGGCGGCTCCGTCTCCGAGCTTTGGCTAAAAAGTTCACTTTATAAAAATGAATTTTTCTGCTCGCAAATCAGCCTACTGACCCGTAGCGCCCTGCGCGTCGTGACACAAGCTTAATTTGCGAAAATAAAGTGGGAAAGCCCTGGCGGTTCCGCCTCCGAGCTTTGGCTGCAAAGTTCTCTTTATAAAAATGAACTTTTCTGCTCGCAAATCAGCCTACTGGCCCGTAGCGCCCTGCGCGTCGAGACACAAGCTTATTTTGCGAACATGAATCGGGAAAGCCCGAGCAGCCTCGTCTCCGAGGTATAGCTACAAAGATCTCGATATAAAAATATTCTTTTTTATTCGGAAATCAGCTTACTGGCCCGTAGCGCCCTGCGCGTCGAGACACAAGCTTAATTTGCGAACATGAATCGGGAAAGCCCGGGCAGCCTCGTCTCCGAGGTACAGCTACAAAGTTCTCGCTATAAAAATATTCTTTTTTATTCGGAAATCAGCTTACTGGCCCGTAGCGTCCTGCGCGTCACGTATCGTGAAGTACTATTTTAGAAGGCGTGTCGCTGTAAAGGCTTAAAACATGATTTTTACACATGAAAACGGACTTGCAGACGGCGATGTCGTACGAATCATTCGTGCGATTAATCACCTGAAAAAGCTGAATTGTGGGAGGGTTCGTTTTTTTAGAAAGAAATCAAAAGTGTTGATTAATAGTATTTATATTATCAAAAGCATTTATTTCATCAATTTCATAGACAATTAGCACAGAACCAATCACTCTTTTCAACTTCAGATATTTTAGCTAGATTGATTTTAACGCAGGTGCAATGATACCAGATCAGGCATCAATCGCACTGAACTGCGTTATTGACAAGAACACGTTTGCATTTTCCGCAAGTGTACTTATTCACCTTCTTTTTATACTGCACTAAAAATTTTAGTTTTTCAAAAGCATTAATTCTCAAAAAATTTTCTAAAATGCAGATGTCGATGTCATCGTCTTGAAATTATTCTGATATACTTGAAATTTTATCTATTTGGTCAAGATCTATTGAATTTCGGCCGCATAAAATGTCAACTATAAATTCTTCAGTAAAATTTAGCCATTTAAGCATGGTTTTAGCTTTGTCCACTAAGCACATGTCTCGAAAGATTTTAATTTTGATGTTGTTAAAATGAACCAACGTATTCTGAAATGTATAAGAGATTTTTTTATAAATTCTATTGTACGAATGGTTAGATGACTGCAATAGATCGGTGTTGAGAAAATTAATGTGCGAAATCATACTGTAACCGCGCGAGGAGAGCGAACATAGTTTCTTTATTTTTTAGTAGTTTACAAACGTCGTAAATCGAGAAAAGGACCCCAAGCCTACTCAAAAAAACGTAGCTATTTTCGCTGTCCTCGCGCGGTTACAGTATATCTTTGAAACGTACTTGAATAATCCTGTATCCTTTGCAAATATCTGGAAGATCAAAATCTTTATTTTCTTTGTTAGCTTCAAATTGCTTCCTCACATAACTCTTTGCCAAAGCTAACCCATTCGACGGTCCCATTGAGCCCCATGCTCTTGTCATAATCTCGGTTAAAAAGTCAATTTTCACATTCAGTCTTTCCATCTTCAAATTTTTCACGACATCATAAAGCCTCAGCTTGTTCATAATTTCGGAAACTTGTTCATCCAGAAGTATCATCGATTGAGGCTTCGTTTTGCATAAATTATTCAAATAGAACATTTTCACATAATAAGAATGAATCAATAAAAATAGTTATACAAGGCGATCATACGAAAATATTTACTTGATGTGATGATCAATTTTCTGTTTTCGACCATCAATAAAATTTCGCACCTACAAAATCTGACTGGTAGAAGGTGATCGCGCAAAAACGCTCTTGCAGACAGCTCGTAAGCGAGCAGAAGAGAAAAAGTCTGCATCTTCATAGACAGCCAATACCTGAATTAGGCACTTATACTTCTCTGGATTTGATAGAAAGTGAGCCGTAATCGATTTTTCTCCTGACATTGCAAATAACACGTCGTGTGACAGTTTAGCAGTAACAAGAAAAAGCAGCTGTCAGATCTAATTGATTATAAACAATAACTATGCGATGTCGTTGATCTTGTTAATAGGGGTTGCTATGCGCGATTCTCGGCGTTCGAATCAAGCAACGTTCGAGCTCGGGTTACATGTACTATTTGTTATCACAAGTGCGGGGTATATGCTATTGAGCGTACGAATTTTCGTGGATCAACAAGCGAATAACCTTCGCCGTAAAATCACTTCAAATGTGTACGTCTCTTGCGTGGCAGGATGTTATACTGATATTTTCCGCGTAAGTTAGCGCGAGAGTTCTGCAATGCGCGGAAAATGGCAATACAACATTCTGCCACACGAGAAGTGTGATTACGCATTCACGATTTTGCTCTCGCAAACACAAGCTCCGTCGTTCACCAAAGATCCTAAAAACGGCGCGCTTTGATCCGCGAGCATCGCTGCAAAGAAGATCGCTCGATCTCAAGAGCTTTACTAGGTGGCGTGTCGCGCTAAAAGCTCGCACAGCCCAGCCGCATGAAACACAAGCTCCGTTTTTCACCGAAGATCATATAAAAGGTGCGCTTTTCTCCGTGAGCGTCGCTGCGACGAAGATCGATCAATCTCAAGAGCTTTACTGGGTGCTGTGTCGCGCTGAGGATTCGAAAGCTGTACCGACTTCAGGGAAGGCAAGCTTACAATTACAAGCTTATGCTTTTGATAAAAAATTTGAAAAACTGCACGCTCTGCGATTTAGGAGCAGTCGTATTAAAGTTCTGCCAATCTTACTCTGATTTCTTTCTCAAAAACAGCTGCAGCGACTCGCGAGGAGACGAGCTTGCATGCAGAAGCTTGTTTCTTAATATAACATTGAAATACCGCGTTCTCTCAGTTCTCAGAGCTGACGCGTTAATATTTAAGAAACTCGACTGTGATTTTCGCCTCGCAAATTAGTGCGGTAATTCGAGTGAAGATGTATCTGGCTAGAGAAGGTAATAAGTCGTTCAATGTTACGCTGTTTTCCATATCAGTGCGCCAATAAAGATTACTTTTAAGATTTTTGTATACCTATAGAACATGCTCATTTCTCTGCCTGAAAACAAGGAATATGCGTACAGAGAAAATCAAAATTCTTAATCAGCATGCCAAAAAATCTATTTTACAAGTAACATTTACTCTCTCTGTTCACAGATCGCTTTCAGCACAGATTTTCCATCAACATGTGGGCGGGACTTATTGGAGATCGGCTGGTGGGACCGTGGGAGCTACCACATCGACTGGATGGACAGAATTACCTTCGGTTCCTGCAAGAGGATCTGCCTAGACTGTTGGACGAAGTGTTGACTCCCGAGGAGCAGCAAAACATCATTTTTATGCATGATGGAGCACCGGCACACTTTTTGATTGATGTCTGAAGGCATCTTGATAACGTCTTCCCAGACAGATGGATTGGACGTGGAGGGCCGACACCATGGGTAGCTCGCTCGCCAGATTTTAATCCGTTGGATTGTTTCTTTTGGGGACACTCCAAAGAACAAGTGTACCATAATGGTGCAGCAGAGAACGTAGAGGATGCGCAAAATGTACCAAACGAAATGGTTATGCGAGCCACCCACGACATCTTGCGTCCCGCACAAATGTGCATACAAGAAGAAGGAGGGCCTTTTGAGCATTGCTGGCGAGGGGCAAGAGCGAGAGATAATGTTTAAGATTGTTTTTTAAGTTCATTTACATTTTATGTTTAAAATATATTTTATTATCTAACATATTTGTTTTTTTTTTAATGAGACCGAAAAAAGCTTTCACGATCAAGCGATCTTCGTCGCAGCGACGCTCGCGGAGAAAAGTGCGCCGTTCTTATACACTCTAATGAAAAAAACAGCTCGTGCTTCTAGCAGGGAGGCTGCGCGAGACCTTAGCGCGACACGACAAAATGAGTGATCGCAAAATAAGCTTGTGTCTCGACGCGCAGGGCGCTACGGGTCAGTAGGCTGATTTGCGAGCAGAAAAATTCATTTTTATAAAGAGAACTTTGCAGCCAAAGTTCGGAGACGGAGCCGCCAGGGATTTCTCGCTTTTTGATAGCAAAATATGGACAGTGGGCGACGAACCACTGCGGTGAATGTCGTATGGTTAATTAGATAGGTTAGATGCATTTGGGATTTCCAAACAGGATGAAACTTTATTTACATTTTCATAATGATAATTTCTAAGATTGGAGTTGGATAACATGTAAATAGGTTACGTTTCGATGTTCGTTGCGCTACGCACTTCCCAGCTTTTTCCGAATCATTTAATTTTGTTCATGTTTTCGGCACAAGCCGATCATCCGACGTCGCGGCAATAGTTGCTCTCACCGATCGCGTCTGCTCCTCTTTTGCCCCGCGCTGCCGTCACCGACCTCCTTAGCAACGGCTTCCCCCACGCAGCGGTGCCGCGCGGCCGCCGCGCACACTTCCCCTCACGCGCTTCTCCGCCGGGCGCTGTGGTGTGGGTATTTTCTTGACCAATTCCCCTAGACCCAGTTTTTCGCGCTGATCACGATGGTATAAAAATGTTGTATTGTTTCAGAATCACGCTGTATATTATTTATATATAAAACCGCTGCCAATTCATTGGCACGTAGCTTCCTCTAACAAAATGTATAGATCCAATTAATAAAATATTGTTTTAATATACAGTACATCTGCCTGCTTATGTATGAGGTAGTTTTTGATAGATAATTTAATATATAAGTTTTAGATGGTTCATTTTCCAAAAGTTTGCAGACCCCTCTGTTTTTATTATAGAATGCGAACACTGCACACACATCCACACGCACGCAAACACCAACATGCATACACACATACGGACATTTTCTATGAACACTTGATTTGACCTTGCACAACACCTTCAAACTAGTATTATCATTGAGGGGCACTGAGTTTTGAAGTATTATTGAATGTTGGCTCAAATTAAAACACTAAACAGGGTTGCTGGTAGCAGAAGGACATGAAATCTCGATTCAAACATTGCTTATGGTAAAACTATACGGATTCATAGTCTACAGGGGTAGAGCCCGGCGTCACGCAGATTTGAGCCTCGCCCTTGTACAACCCAAATTCGTGTGTTTATAACTCGGGTTGCAATTGTTATTACATATAGTAGAGGCTAATAATGGTTTAACTTGGTAAATAATTAAAGAAAACATCATATTATATAGGTAAAAAAACTTTAACGTTTTAATTCTAATATTTTCATAGAATTTTATTTTTGAGGTTTTAAAAGGGTTCTGTCCCCTTCAAAACAAAAATCATCAGTTACATAAGATTTTAGCTTAATTATTAGGTGAGAATTACCTGATTCTCTCATCCGAGATTTTTCAGTATGGATATACTTATTATCCATAGTAGTGTGTGCATGTAATGTAGCTGTGCTTATATTGTATAGTGACATTTCTTCTGTTGGTACTACTAAAAGTTACTATAATCTAGTCGTAGGCGCTTATATGTATATACAGAACCATACTAATGGCGGCTATTCCGGCATACGCTCGCCGCAATGTTTTGCTCGGCTAAACTTTTTGTCGGTACTTATTAAGTGAGTGTGTAGTTTAAAGCGTCAAAAGTGCA
>QLSS01000633.1:0-18078 GCA_024372645.1 Trichomalopsis sarcophagae | reverse complement strand
GCTCTCTATCTCTCCCTTTCTTTCCTCGACACTTTTCTCTTAGCGCGCGTGCACAGTAAACATAACCTCTACATTAGTAAAACTTTTGAAGTGAACATTGTGTTATTAAATTGTGTTAGTAAACAGATATTTATTTTGATTTTTCAATTACCGAGTGTGATATTTACGTGTATATTGATAATCATATTGTTGTGTTAAATACCAGCCAGTCAACTTAAACTGTTAAATAATGATAAATATTGTACATAAAATATATATTTTACATACAAAAGGAAATTAAATTACGTTTTACTTATTCCTGATCCATTTATAAATTATTAGATTAACAAAAAATATAACTATAAAATTATTATTGCCATCATGCGTTAAACAAGTTCTATATTTGATAGTTTCTATAAATATCATATGAAATTATCACTTCTGTCGGGCGTCCTGTGACGCACACGTTTTTTTCCACTATTTTTGTCTCGGTATCTGACACATGAATTACTTAAAATTTATAGGGTATATAGTTCTTATTACTCTCTATTATCATGATAGTTTTTAAACAGTTTCCCTGTTTAGTTACCAAATTATATTAAATTAAAAAGAAAATTTCGAAAGAAATTAAATCTTAAATAACTTAAAATCTAATTGACCTATTGAACCTCAGCCCAAAGAACGTGATCAAGATACCATATAAAATACTTAATGAATCTAAAATTTTAACTTGATTCATGCCTTTTTACTCCAATTATCGTGTTCCGTAGGAAAACGATATTTTCAGTAAGAAAGGAAGCAAAAAACTTACCATACACCCATAAGATTATTTAGAATGATTTCAGCTAATTCGAGTAATAAAATGATAAGTCCAATTTCAGCTTTTAACATTTCCAAAAAAGTATTATATCAGATATTTCTGATCCATATAGTCAATAAGCTATTGAAAAAATGAAATCATGTAAAATCTTTGGTACGCGTACTTTTCATTTTCATCGGATTTCTTTTTTTTAATAAGTTGCAGAGTATTTTGAAATGTTCAGAACTAAAAAAAAAGTTGTAATTGGACTTGCACTTTTACCACTTTAATTAGTTGAAATTATATTTTAGACCATTTTCCAACAAAAGCCAAAATTTTTAGTTTGTATATAGTAACTGATTCAAAGTCATCATTCTAAATAATCTTAAGGGTACGTAATAAGATTTTTTTGTAAAGCAGTTTTGTAAAAGCAGTTGTCTCCTCAAATAATAGACATGCATGCACCAAAACAAATATAACGTCTGCTTAATTTTGTTAAATTTTTACAAATTCCTATTAAAGCGCTTGATAGTATTTCCATATTCTTTGAGAATAAAACATTTATATATTCTAAACTGACAATGGTTTTATATTAGGCACACACATATAATATATATTTATTTATTTATGTGTTATAGTAGAAAGTGCTTCTCACAAAAACTACAAAAGTAAATTATGCTGTTTTTATTTTGAGGTTATAACCTCAAACTGAAAATCTAAACCGAATTACAATTAAAACTATAATTAACAGTAAAAGTTAATGATATTTATTTTCATTTATGTTTTTTTAACACAATAGTAATAATAATTAAGAACACAATAACGTAATTTATTTATTTTTTTTCTAAACAAAACTCTAAAAACCCATCAAAAATCTAAAATTTAAAATTTTGCGCCTTTTTTCAGGCCACCAATCAAAACTCGTTTTAGTCGCAGTTATCACTACAGATATTGAAAAAATGTATCGTCAAATATTAGTTCATGAATCAGAATTTATCAAAAAATTCTATGACGGGAGGATTCGGCAAGCCGATAGAAACCTTCACGCTCAACACAGTTACGTATGGCACAGCCTCAGCACCCTTTTTAGCAACTCGCGCACTGCAACAGCTAGCCAAAGACGACGGAGACAAATATCCATTAGCCAAAAAATATATATTAAACTATGTCTATGTAGACAACTTTTTAACTGGAGCATCAACAGTTAAGCTGCTGAACTGCGAGATCAATTAATTGCTCTAACAAAGTGCGGAGGCATGAATCTCCAACAATGGTCTTCGAACGCAGAGCAAATCCTAGAAATATTCAAAAAAGATCAAGTTCGAGACTCAAAAATACTATTAGACATCATCAAGCATAAAAACTCTCAGCGTATATTGGGACGCACAAACATCAACAAAACACAGATTACAAAAAGAATCATGCTATCACAAATCGCATCACTCTTCGATCCTCTTGGACTTCTCGGCCCTATTATAGTCACAGCAAAAATCATGATGCAATTAATCTGAACGTTGAAAATCGACTGGGATTAGACGATTCCTACACATACACACAGCATGGCCAGAATTTCAAGAATTAACATTAGTCAATCAATTCACAGTTCCTCGAAAAATTGTCGTCGATGAGGCTCAAGATTTACAAATACACGGGTTCTGTGATTCCAGCGAAAAAGCGTATGGTTCGTGCATATATATTCTTTCAACAGATAAAAATAACACAAAAAGTGTACACCTATTTTGTTCGAAATCACGCGTAGCTCCACTTAAAGCTACATCGCTGTCTCACTTAGAACTGTGTGCAGTGCTTCTTCTCATAAACCTATACAACAGTGTTATAAAAACAGTAAAAATTAACTTCACAAAAACTACATTCTGGTCCGATTAAACAATTACACTCCACTGGATAAATGCACAATCTAATCAATTAAACACCTTCATCGAAAATAGAGTAGCAGAAATCCAACAATACACAAAAACAAGCGATTGGAGGCACGTACTCAATATTCACGCTGATCAGACTCATAGCTTACTGCAAACGATTTGTAAATAACTATTTACGAAAATCAAAAATCACTGAACACCTCTATCGTGTGTTCATCAGCGAACCTTTAAATATCGGCGAGTGCCTTATGTGAAAAGCAAAGCATTTTGATTTTAGCGATGTTTAATACTTAAAAAGAAATTTATAAAAAAAAAATACTTTACTTTAGTCGTACCGCTTAACCCATTAACATCCAAAACAGAGAAATCGTAACTCTGTTTTCAACCGTAAATCTATCACATATTCCATGGATATATTCAAAGCAAATATACTTTTTCTTAAGTATTTTTTTCTCTACTTCTGGTATCAGAATTGCGTATTTTTCACTCAAAAATCCAATATGGCGACGTTTAAAAAAAAAATGCAAAATTTTGATACTTTTTTTTTTAATTCAATTTCTTGTTGGGTTAACGTTGAGGACGGAACTTTATTTTTCAACTATGAGTGCATAAATGAGTTGTACTTTAAATTCAGTTTGGTCCCGAATCCAGAAATTCAATATGGCGGCTAGAAAATGGCGCCTGAAGCGCAAAATTTTGCCTAAACATTCACAAATTTTTTTCTCGAATATAATGCATTCGACGAAAAAATCAATAAGAATAAAAAGTGCTTAGAATCAATCAAGGAATATGTCTAAATTTTTTCACTGAGTTTTTAGCAACTTTTTTATTTTTGCCAATTGGCAATTTATGACAAATTGGAAAATTTCATCGAATCGTCTCGAAAAAATTCAGATATACTTCTTGGTCAATTCTAAGTACTTTTTATTCTCTAACTTTTTCTTATATAACGCCTTGTTTTTGAGTAAAAAATCAAAAACCTTAAAATTCTTAAGATTTTTTGAAATTCAAAAAAAAAATCAAAAACTTAAAAATTTTTTGTTCCAAATGCACCTTTTGGTCAATTATGAGCAAATTTACTTCAAATTTGTGCCCGAGTATCTGTCACATTCCAGATGATATGATTTTCGCGTTGAAAAATTCTCATTTCTTAGCCGTTGATGTACAACGTTTCCCGACACTTACCGCGTGGAGGTGAATGAGTCAAAGCATCTTGTCCTTTTTTTAATCTTTGTATTTATTTTTTTTTTCGCTTTTTATTAGGGTTTTATTTATGTTTTTGATTTTTTATAGTTTTATAATTTTTATTTTTTTTAGGAACTGTTATGATTTTTTATAAAACACGTTTTACAATAAAAATTATTGCATTTTTTGCAAAATTTGTTTGTCCTAATGGCACATGGCTTGCAACAGCAGAGCTTCTGTTGTTTGAGGGATACTGTTTCATGAACAATGTCATCAACTTCAGGTCTAGTCAGATAGTATTTCACAATATCCATCAGAAATTCTTTTGAACTTTTTTTTGTGACTTGGATTAGCACAATTATAAAGTATTACTGCATTGGTGACAGCGGCCTGAAGTAATCTAATAAAAACCGCCCACGTCCACTTTTTTGATCGAATGCATGGCATAACATCATTGCAATGGCCATCATGAACATCAACCCCTCCCATAAACCTATTATAAAGATGAAATCCATTAGGAAAAGGTATGTCTATTTTTGATTTTACTTCTTTGGAATATCTTTTCGAGGGTAACAGTGGTGTAACTCCAGATGCTGTAGAAATTATTGAAATCGGTTTAGAATTGTTATGTCCTAAACTTATGAGAGTTGTCACCGGACAGTAACTCTACGGGTTAGTTAGCTTATGCGGACACGGGCAGGGATGATTATAAAGACTCTACCGGTGTCTGATTGCCTCCGCGACCCTGAAGGACAGCCGAACACAATCTATGGGAAATATTTCGTACGCGACAACTGCTGAGCGAGGGAGGGAGGGAGAACGTTAGTGCGAGCGAAGCAGAATGGTGCTGGTTAGCTTCTATGCGAGAGAGAAAGAGAGAGAAAAGACCCTGATCTAAATTATTAATATAAGACACTTACCTTGTTTCTCTTGGGCGTACTGCAGGGGGAGTCGGAGGTATGATGTGCTCTTTTCCTTTGACTTCCTTCTCTCTCGTGGTCGACTTAAAAGTCTAAGTTATTGAGATTTATACGCCAAAATTGGGATAGGTTTGCGATCCAAAAAATGTTCACAACTGGATTTAACTTTCGTCACAACACGTTATTTATTTTCCTTCCTTTTTACATAGGTTCTTTTATCTTATTGTATAACTCGCGCTCAAAATTTTAATGGATTACTCCCGTAACTGTTCTGCACTAAAATGTAGAGAAAGAGACGATTCACCCGGACGACTGTTCGAACACGACTGACTTCCCTTTAGTGTAAGTCGATTTTTTGATCATGCATGATCATCCCTACTCTTCACGTTTCCTATGTAAATTATAAAATTTCTTTTTATTATACAATTTTACTTTCCCTACTCTCTATTGACTGGATATTCCTTAGATAGAGAACGACGAGAGTTCTCTACCTGGAGATCCGACGCGACTGCGTATCCGAATTCTATTGTGAAGGCCCGTAGTTATGAAACGGACTCTGCTCGGGCAGAGCTTCCGCGCTTTAAAATTTCCCGAAAAACTGAACTGAACTGAACGGAACTGAACTGAACTGAACGAATGCCCCGAGTATCTGGGCCTTTTTATAGTCAAATTCTAGGTGTCACCCTCTGGAATGTCTTTCTCTAGCGTGTATGAGAGGAGAGAGTTGGCCAATCAAACGCCTCCAAACTGCATATTTCCTTATATGGAAACTGCTACCTCTTCCTCCTAATTCTTCTAATCTTTCTTGAGGTTCCCCTTTGGTTTACAGAAGTACACGAGAGAACTGCTCGACCAATGAGAGGGCTTACATGCTGTACATCTTTTTACTCGCATGCTCCCCTATAGCCTGCATATCTACTCTCTTTCTCTAGCCCGCTGGTGTTCTCGGACCGGGCTGACTCATAGTCAGGTGCGGCGTTCTTGTCCCTTCTTTATTTCGTTCTTGGTGTATATTCGAAGATTGTATGGAGACCTGTAGCTTGGACGCCGAATGTCCGTGTTGTTTGGATTAATTCTCTTCTCCCGCGTGCTCCCTTTCTTGTGGATGTTCTCCGGCGTCTTTTTCCTGCACGGGTGAGTATGCATGCTTTCTTGTTTGCATACTCTTTCTTTTGCGGATGTTCCCCGGCGTCTTCGTGCTCCTTGCTCGCGTACTCTCTCTCTCTCTCTTGCGGATGTTCTCCGGCGTCTTCGTGCTCCTTGCTCGCGTACTCTCTCTCTCTTGCGGATATTCTCCGGCGTCTTCTACCTACACGGGTGAGTATGCGTGCTTCCTTGCTCGCATACTCTCTCTCTCTCTCTTGCGGATGTTCTCCGGCGTCTTTGTGCTTTCTTGTTTGCGTGCCCTCTCTCTCTTTTGCATTCTTATTCTTTTGACCCGATTTTTATAAGAATTCGCTTCTTTTTTGAAATAATAATTTAATAATATTTAATCATTGATTTAAATATTGTATGATTCTATCCGCGCGTGATTTTAATTTATTTCTTTTATATAGCCGTCGTCCGCTTTCCCCGTCTCTCTCTCTATTTCTCTCAAAGGGATTTCCCTTCTTCTATTGCGACCTATTGTCCTGTTACTTATACCTGCCTCTGAACTTTCTTCCATCCGACGGGAAGACGTTGACCTATATTTAACTTGGTCAGTAATTGACCGTGAAATTGCGTATTTCACAGAATCAATAATAATAATTAAATTCATTCCGCTCTTCTGATCGTGCTTTGTGGCGTATGTATGTGCCTCTTGTTGATTTTTTATCAATATAATTTTTTTCTTTTATCCTATTTTCTCTAATAGTACCAGTGGAACGTAAACCCATTTTTCTTAAATGTACAAAAAGGTCTAAGCTTGTGAAGTAATTGTCCATGTATAGATGGTAAAGGCCTACTTTACGAAAAGTTAGCGTTGAAAAAAAATTGTCAAGTAAGTTCATTACTACCCGAGTTCCTAAAGCACATTTGGCTAATTTATCCCCAATAGTTGAATTCTTCCCACAGTATAGATCAAAATCTAATAAAAATCCATCTAATGTACATAAACCCCAAAATTTCAGACCGAATCTAATTGGTTTGCCGCGAATAAACTGTTTCATAATAGTTCTAGCGTAGCATTTGGCCATCATTTCATCTACAGCTATCGCGGTTTGAAAGTACCCGAACAATTTTATGTTTCTACGAAACAGATTCATGACTTGACGAACTCGCCAAGCTTTATCACTGCAATCTTCATCCCCAGGTTTTGATAATTTCAACTTAGATTTTATATTTTCAAATGTACGGCTTCCCATAGCCGATTTCACTACATCACTAGATAAAAAGGGATCATTAGACCAATAATCTCTTTGACTTTTCCTTTTATTGAATGCTGAGAAAAGTATTATTCCTATAAATATATTCAAATCTGACATTGTTAGACTGCAATTATTCATCTTAGTTGATTCTATAATATAATTTTTAATTTCTTTACAAAAAAATGTCTCAAATAGGTCAACTGGACTCATATTTTTAATGTTTTTCTTATGACTATCAGATAATAATATTTCATTTTCAACTTTGCAGGAATAACTTTTTTCTCCATCGATCCATTTATAAATATATTCATTTTCCAATTTAGATTGATCATTCGTATAATTATTAGAAGTTTCTGCGTATGTACTCAGTAATAAGTTATCCATAGATTCAGAACCAGAATCTTCGTCACTCTGACCAGAACTACCCGAATCATCTGGTCATCATTAGGTTATCATCAGAATAATCTTCTTCAGACTCTGATTGAGATCTTACATTTCTCCGGCGTTTTGGAGCCATTCCAATTTTAAAACTTGAAAAGCTAAATGCACAATTAAAATATTAACGCTAATATTCAGAACACTAACAGTATAGTAGACAAAGAGTGAAAAAACTAAAGATTCTTCAAAATTTATTTATGAACATTCAATGATGATTCACTATTTTGAAACTCAGATAAAAACATTACAAAAGCTTTTGGCAAAATTCGGCAAATTGAATATAGTAATTAAATTCAGACTTTTTCGATTGAGAATTCAATATAGTTTATGAAACAATTCCAAAAGTTGCATAACTCAAATTCTTTAAGGTTTTTGATTTTTTACTCAAAAACAAAGTTTTATATAAGAAAAAGTTAGAGAATAAAAAGTACTTAGAATTGACCAAGAAGTATATCTGAATTTTTTCGAGACGATTCGATAAATTTTTCCAATTTGTCATAAATTGCCAATTGGCAAAAATAAAAAAGTTGCTCAAAACTCAGTGAAAAAATTTAGACATATTCCTGGATTGATTCTAATCACTTTTTATTCTCATTGATTTTTTCGTCGAATGCATTATATTCGAGAAAAAAATTCGTGAAAGTTTGGGCAAAATTTTGCGCTTCAGGCGCCATTTTCTAGCCGCCATATTAAATTTCTGGATTCGGGACCAAACTGAATTTAAAGTACAACTCATTTATGCACTCATAGTTGAAAAATAAAGTTCCTTCCTCAACATTAACACAACAAGAAATTGGATTAAAAAAAAAAAAGTATCGAAATTTTGCATTTTTTTTTTAAACGTCGCCATATTGGATTTTTGAGTGAAAACTTCGCAGTTCTGATACCAGAAATGGATAGTAGAGAAAAAAAGTATGTTTGCTTTGAATATATCCATGGAATATGTGATAGATTTACGGTTGAAAACAGAGTTACGATTTCTCTGTTTTGGACGTTAATGGGTTAAGGGGGTGTCGGCGCTAAAGCTTCGCAAATCCGACACAGTGTATTTTGTATTTCCAAACTTTTATAGAAACAATAACCCCAATCGAAATTTCCTTTAGTAGATTCATTAAACTTAACACTACGGCGCTACATACACGCTGTTTAATTGCAAGCTTTATTTAAAGAGTTTTATGTAAAATTAGATTTTAAGGTTAGCGCTGTAATCGCGTTAGTATGCGTAAACATCTTTTCGTATTTCGAAGATCCTAGCAAAACTAAATGTCTGATCGGAATTTCCCTTAGTAGAATGATTCATTAAAACATTTTTTGATAAAACCATTTTGGTGTTATAATCTGAATGGTAAAAGCGTAGTGGCCTTCATTATGTGAATTTTATAAATTTTATTAATTTAAAACAACTTCGAAAAAATATACTGAATGTTAAAAAATTTTTGATGATAACATACATACATACATACAAAGCTTTCTCTTAGAGAAAGCAAAAATCAATTATTTACCATAAAACTTTGCGGCTGTACGTTTTACATAAAAATGTTAAATATAAAATTTGTAGATATTCTCAGAACACGACTTTTTACTGTGACAAATGTTTATTCAAAACACTTTAACGAAGTAAAAATCCTCTAAAACGGTTTTTTGAGGAGATAACCAACACAAACGTTAGATAGCGAGCGCACTACGCGAGCATCGGTGGGCATGTCGAGCGCGAAGCGATGCTAGCCGGCAAGCCATCGCGTGGCGTGCTAGTATTTTGTTCGATCTTAACAAAACAAAACAAGGGTATTTTTTTTTTGTTAAGAAATTTCAGGGTGAGTAACGGCAGAAAAATTTCTGATACGATTTACCAGAACGGCGGTAGATCAGTTTATTTAAGTAAATCGTGTCATAAATTTTCCCACCGTTACTCTCTTTAAATTTCTTAACGAACAAAATGAGCCTTGTTTGGTTAAGATCGAACAAAATTTATAAAAAAAAATAGAATAATTATTGATGCTCTTTTCTTTAATTAATATACACGAAATTAATGCTTAAAATTATTCATGTGCATTTTTTTTATTAATTTTTAAAATTTTTTCATTCATCACACGATTATATATTATGTGATTACCAATCATATGCACAATCACGAGTATGAATACTGATTGTTTTACAGTAGGATATTTTTTGGCACAACAATTTTAATATTAACAATAAAGTTTTTATTTTGAGGTTACATAGTGAAATATAATAATTATAATTATATATATATATTTATAACAATAATTTAATATTTGTGTTATATTCATTAATTTATATTCTATAATAATTCAAATTCGCAACCCATGCAACAACGCACCCCATACGCATATAAAATATAAACAATAAATTAAAATTATGAATATTATTACGTATTGTTGTCTATTTTATAAATAAATATTTTAATTAATTTTTAAATCAAGAAATAAAATTTCTTAAATATGAAATTTTGACTTAAAATCTCGCCTGCATTTCACTTAAGATTTTTCATAGGCTATTAACAATTTTACTCACATAAATTTTTAAAAATGACTATTAACTTCGATCAATATATTATACTAATTATATGTTAATTGTCATTTGATTTTTTTTAAAAATTAATATAACATTATCTTATGATTTAATTGGATATAAATATTATGTTATCAATAATATTAAATGCGAGCGAAGCGAGCTTTTTCAGCTAGTCTTAATTAAACAAATTTTCTGTATATAGTTTGTATGGAAAATATCAATGAATTTTTTTTCATATAAACTATATGATGTCCGTAAAACTAATTGTTTATACCTATTTTTAAATAAATAAACTTTTTGAACATCTCTTAAGACCATAATAAAAATGATGATAGGGGAGTACAGGTATACAGTCTTGGCGCAACCGTTGGCGGCCGGACGTTTAATACCGGTAATATCTGCAACGATGCATTAAACTTGTATCTATAATCACAGCGACAAGTTTGCAGCCTCGCAATAAAAAGAGATAAACATAGCTTGTCGCGTTCATACCTTACAGTCATCGTTGGAGAATATTTTCCAGCCTTTGTCAAAAATACAAAAACGCTTCAATTCTTGTCCATCCTTTCGCTAAGCTTCAAAAAATTTTTTTCGACCATCGACATCGGTAAAGGTCTTTGTGCGGTAATCAGCATATGTTAAGTGCTGCTGATTTAAGTTAACTGAGCTGGAACAAGTGAAAAATTTGGACACGAAAAACCCAAGCGTTTTCAATCTTCCGGACTTATGTTCCGAGTACATAGCACTCGGAAATTCGAATTGTACACAATAACTACAAGTATATTTAAGCACGTGCACAATGTAATGTGTACAATTTGAATATTTACAATTTCGGATTTACGTTATGTGCATAACTCATATCTTGTGCACAATAATTTACTGATAAATTATATGCGAAATTATTATGTATGGTTATTATGTACTTAAAATCGTTAATTAAATTATATTAAATTCCCGATTAAAATTTGATTTTTTTTTCAACTCGCAATTAAAATATACATGAGGCATTTCGAACCAACTAAGACATATTACGTAAGTCTTGTTAAAAAGCCCATTAGACAGAATCCTTTAAAGGGCTTCTATTTTAAAATATTAAAGGCCATTCACCTTCCTTCCCTTAAAGGGCTTCTATTTTAAAATATTAAAGGCCATTCACCGATTTTGAGCAAAATCCAAGCAAAGCGTGATCTCCCCTTGCCAGGTTTCTTATACGTGATTTGGAATAAGCCATATTTTGCTGCAAACTGGTATAATACAACTGCACTTATAAGTTATTTTAATTACGGTATATTAAAAAAATATAGTTATATTTCTTCTTTTTAGGAAGATGGGAAATGGATGTTTACTGGCGGCGAAGATTGTTCAGCACGAATTTGGGACTTACGGTAAATTCCTCCTCACAGTTTATTATATGACATAATTTTTTTACAAAATTTAAAAATTACATTTGCAATCTAAGCATGAGTAAATTTACCAAAGAAGGTTGTAACAAATGAGGAGATCGATGCAGAGAATTCAAATTTTGTAAAAACATGAAGGTGACGCAAATAGAAAAATTCGAAAATCTCTTTATCATTAAAACTAAATGAAGTATTTGACAAAAAAATTAGTTCTGTCAACTACTTCGATTAATTATAAGAGACATCGTACTGTAATCTGCCTGCCAGCTATACCCAATACCAGTCGATGTTGACATCTACTATTATATCAAAGTGCTTAACGTACATGTGTGCCATTCATATCTTTTCTCAGCAACTGATATATTTTCTTATTTATTATCAATTTAATATTTCATCATATACAATATTTTTTGTATATATCTTATTTGAATCATCATTATTTTTACTTTTATCCTCGAAACTTGAATTTTTTGAAAGTAAAATTGTTAAATGTTTTTCAACGTTACCCAGGATAATGCTAGATATAATTGACCATGACTAAGAACTGGATTTGATAAATATACACCAACTTTGTTAAATGTTTGGCCCTGTGATTTGTTGATTGTCATGACATATCCTAATCGTACTGAGAACTGTCGTCTTGTTATGTCAAAACGAAATTTTTTCTTTTAAATAAGTTAAATCAATCCGAGTGGTATTAAAATAACTTCACCGAGTTGTTTACCGCTAATTATTTCTGCCTGTATACATAATTGCATCATTTTCCTTACTATTAATCGAGTATCATTACAAAACCCATAGATTATTTAAATTTAAATTTATTAGCATAATAATTACTGCACCTACTTTTAAGCGTAACTTATGAGGCGGTGGCCATTGGCATAAGTAAATTTAAAAACTCTATTTGTAACATCTCTTTATTATCATCTTCGCATAAATCTACACTTAGATATTCTCTTACATCGCCTTGCATTTTATTTAAAATGTTATTATAAATTATTAGAACATCATTGTTTTTTATCACTAAAATTACTATTTCGCGAAGTTTATTAGCATTATTATTATCAAAGTAATCTCCATAAATTTCCATAATTATATCACTGGTTAATAATCATTCCGTTAGAAGTAAAGTTATATTATTGTCCATTTCAAATTTGTTGGAATATTTTTTCATTTCCAATTTTTAATAGCCATTGCTACTAAACTCTTTGTCACAATTACTAACTCTCATTTTATCTTCTAAAGTTATTATTTGGAATTTACTCTATAAATGACTATTTTTTACACAATTTTCAATAATTTTTGTTCTATTCCCATGTTTGATAACAGGTAGTGTTTGTCAGAAGTCACCTGATACAATTATTACTTTGCCACCAAATTCAATGTCATCATTACACAAATCTTTGAATAATTTATTTACTGCCTGAAAAGCAAGTTTTGATCTCATTGTTATTTCATCCTAAATTATGATTTCTAAATTTTCCAGATTTTATCTATATACTAGGAATGAAGAGCGTGCTTCGCGCGCTCTTGATTCTATCTCTGTCTAATAACACTGGTAGAAAATCTACCATAAGTATTGGGCGGCACACTAGCATCTGCTAATATTTTATAAGCACGTAACATGTTACTAAATCCCTCAAAACTATTTTTTAATGAATATATATTATAATGCTCAATTTCGTCATTTGACTTTTAACAGTTGTGAGAGATTTTGAGACCGATACCTGTTTTTTCTCATTCGAAAACTAACAGGTTTAGAAAGCTCATATTCTGCATATAGATTTCTTTTGTGATTGCAGAAAGATATTTAAAGTTGAATCAACGTTAACTAAAATACTTTTGTGTTCAACTACAACACCCATGATAATTATTTAGTCGTATAGCATGAGTTTGCATTCACATCAGTGTCTGAGTCGAAATCAGAAGTTTTTCAGTTAAGGTCGATACAACTTCAAATATCTTTTCACAATCACAAAAGAAATCTATATGCAAAAAATGAGTTCTCGAGACCTGTTAGTTTTTGAATGAGAATAAATGCAAAAATGGAAAAACAGGTATTGGTCTCAAAATCTCTCACTATTAAAAGCCAAAATTCTAATTACCTTATACCTTGACAAAAAAAAAGCCAAAACATTTATCACTTTCTCCGTGTAAAAATATGCTAGAAACCAGAAATATAATGTGCTAGAGATAGTAGTTTCTGCTTAACTGGCTATAAGTAAAATTTTACCTGCTCAATTAAAAAATTCGCATGAGCCTTGATCTGAAAGTATGAACGAAAAAAGTTACAGAATCATCTAAGTTACATATTTCTAGGTAACATAGGAAGAAGCAGTGCCATATTTTAGTTGTCTAGTAGCCTTTTTACAATTCAAAGAGAATTGTATAATGATAGACTTAAACTTACTGACTCGGATACTGAACTTTTCTTTAAATTCACTTCTCAAACCTCACCGAGGGCGACTTTGGGCACCTAGACACAGTATATCTTCAAACTCTTTATTATTTTAATTGAACTTCTCACTGACATTCGAAAAAAGAAACTAAATAATATTCACACACTTGATTACTACTTCAAATAGAGTTAGGGTGCCAGTTTTCAATATACATGTTGTAATACTATACACTCTTGGTAATGATTCATTTTTACTAAAATTTCTTGCTAGTTATATTACATATATTTATCTGTTATCAAGTTTTCCACATTTAATTTTAAACACCTGAAACATTTCTACCAGGGTTATGAGTTATGAGTGTTTTGAGGGTTATGAATTTAAAGCGCGATTCTGATCACGTTGCCTAGGCAACCAACCAGCAACCAATCAGAATTACGTATTAAATGTTTTACAACAAAGGCCATCATTTTTTTAAGAGCGGATTGAATTGAGAGTAGTGTTGCACGTTGAATCTTCATTTATATTTAATGGTAATTTGAAAATGACATGTAAAATGAGTAATAATTGTATTTAGTAAGTAGCTTTTTCCACTACCTCTAGGTCCATCAATAAAGAAATAGTCCACTTGATTAGTTTTATTAATTACACTATTTATTACTGCATCAAAAGCTTCACGTTGTTTATTCGTTAAAGAGCTTATATTGTATGATGAATCATTTTCAATTTCATTTCTTGCATAAAATTCTTTCTAATTAGTTTCCTTAACATTCTCACTAAATTTAGGTGAATTGAAATCAGTCAGTGTATACTCGTGACTTGTTAAAATAGAATTGATATGTTTCAGTGAGATATTTTCACCTATTTCTTTAGTTAACATTGGACTGCAAAAATATGCTTCATTTTATTTAAAAATTCATTAACTTTTGCATTAAAAACTTTTGCTACTAAAACAAGTCTATCTATAGCTGAATCATTTTTTCTCAAATTTTTTTCAATTTCCTTCCATTTTAGGTCACATATCATAGTAATAAAAAGATCTGGTTTACCATGCTTTTGAACTTTTGTCATTAAATCTGAAAAGTTTTGTTCTAACTATTGTGGACTTCCTGAAAATGTTGAAGGTAATATAACCATTTTTCCAATTTTTACGTTATCATCGTTACTTTTATTTTTTAAGATATCCATGATACCTTTGTACAAATCTGTCCTTAGACGGTGTTGATTTTTATTTAAAAAAATAATCGTGAACCTTCCACTTTTATCCAAGCATTAACAATGTATTGTTGAGTTGATTTTCCTAAATTTAAGTAAGGATTAAAATCGTTTTTAAAGATAAATTTATGACAATAAAATTGTAGCATTGAAATATTGTGTTTTTTATTTCATTAGGATACATAAGTGGATATGACATAGGATCTACGATATATTATTAGGTTTTCTGTGTTTTGAATATATACATACATCTCGATCTTTATGTGGTTGACCCTTTGCACCTACAAATACCACAGTTACTTTATCACATTTACCTGCGTTATATCTATATACGTTTATCATAATAGAATTTCGTGTAAAATACGTTATTAATTTTTTTTACGATTTTTGTGCATCATTTTTTATGATTTAGCATACGTGTTTACTTGTCGAAAAAAATTTAATTTCTTAAAAAGCAATAAAGAACATGACATATTAGTTTGTAATCGTGATTGCGAGGCGTTTTCATTGGAGGTAAAGTATAAATATTGTGGAAAATTGTACTACTTATTTGAATAAATTGGGCTCCTTTTTCGAAAAGAGAGTCAAATTTAGTTCCAAATCTTGTGTAGGCAAGTGTATTATTATATTGTTTAATATATTTTAAAAGTGTTCACTTTCGTCAGTATTTCTGATATCTCGATTCTTTTTAACGTTAAGGATAAGTGATATTGTCAGATAATACAACGTTTGCACTATTGCAACCACTAGAAAACTTCTTATCACATAATATTTTAAAATGTTTACACTGAGAAAAATGATACATGATTAAAATAACTTGATTAAAAATTACTATAATCTTGAATAATGTTGGAACATACTCCCCTGATAACAAGCAACGTTGTTACAACGTTGGTACAACGTTGTTACAACGTTGGTACAACGTTGAAAAAAATACGCGAAAACGTTAAATTTTTAAGTTGTAGCAACGTTGGAGCAACGTTGGTACAACGTTGTTTTGGCCAAGGAATTTTTACCGAAAGTTTTATGGATCCTCTTCCAACGTTGAGCCAACGTTGTTTTAACGTTGCAAATACGTATGTCAAACGTTGTTTCAACGTTGTTAAATTTTTACCTAAAGAGTTTACGGAACTTCCATCAACGTTGTTCCAACGTTGTTTTAACGTTGCGAATGCGTATATTATTTTAATAAGCTCCTCTACCAACGTTGAGCCGACGTTGTTTTAACATTGCAAATACGTATGTCAAACGTTGTTTCGACGTTGTTAAATTTTTACCTAAAGAGTTTACGGAAATTCCATCAACGTGCAACGTGTTTTGTTTATTTATGATTTTATATGGGGTGTGAGAGTTGCATTTATCATAAATATAGTGAATGAATTGAATTGGTAAATTCAATCCTTTTGAACATTCATTAATCGTGTATTTTAATTATTAGTAAATGTTTTATATAACAAATTAAAAGAGACTGAGTTGTATGTTTGCTGGATAAAGGTATGAATGACAAGTCTATCGTAGCCAAGAAAATCAAATGATAATAGTATTTATTTAAGAAAGTAATATTATAATTCTATCGCTCCCACTATAAATCGTAATATATATGTTTCTTTAAATATTATTATTACGCATAACTAAGAAATCTACACACTATTCATTCTCCTTAAGTAACTTATGTGTATTTCAGTTACATCATTTCAATTACGAACAACTCCTTGATACTCATTTTGGTTTTCACATCTTTGTTTTAATTATATGTTTAGAGATAACTGCATATATGATCATGTAAATACGCGACTATATAGAATATCATTGTGAATCATGAAAGCACTGATCTAATAATATAAAATGAATTTATAAATTTTCTTTGAACGGACGTCTACAATTAACTATCAATTAAAAATATGTTTATACGATATGTGAAATACACGTACTTATAAATGAGACACTATGTGTGATTATGCAGAAACCTCAGTTCTCAAAGAGAACCACCGAAGTGAAGAAAACGTATATGTTTTCTGAGGTGGGTGAGGTAACCCTCTCCCCATTAATCGATGCAAATCAACAAAGTGCAACTCATGACTTAAACAGTTGTCAACTGTTCCCCGTTTCGGCTAATGCGTAATCCGGAGGTCTTAAGTAACTGGTGTATGTTGTTATTTTTACCCTTAGTTTTTCTTACGCTGACGTACTGCACAGCACTAAATACCGCGTACGTTAATTATTCTGCTTGGTATGGATTAGTCCACTTGGTTTATATTTTGACACGCTATTACTTATAATGAATATCCGATATTTTGAGTGTACGCGAGCATAGAGCAATATAAATAAAAGATGTTTATGTTCGTATTGAATATATAGAAATTAAGAATAAATGATTTATAATTATATTATTTATCGAATGCGGTGAAGTATTTTCAATTGTAAATTATTACTAGAAAACTAACACGTCCGACGGTACGTGTATGATTCGACACGAAGAGAGTACGGGGACACTGTGGCGTGTCTGGCTCCGGCTCCCATCGGTCGTAGACTGACTTGCTAATGGCTTGATGTGAATTTCGCAACCGACAGGCGATATCCTACCACTAATATTTTCGCCAACGCTTGTGCACGAAATCAAAACATAATACCCTACTGTAGTACATGGAAGTGAAACTGTAGAGTGTAGGGTAGGTTGCGGCATCCAGGCGCATATCTGAGCGACGGCTTTCTCTGTCAGGCCTTCGTATTGCTTTGGTCCGCCTCAAACGTTGTTCCAACGTTGTTTTAACGTTGCGAATTCGTATATTATTTTAATAAGCCACACGAGTAGATCAATATCTAAACGTTGTTTAAACGTTGATTAAACGTACAATGATACAACGTTGCTAATTTCGTAAAAACAAAACCAATTCAATCAATTGTGCTACTTATATTTCAGTTATTTTATAATAAAGATTTTTATTTTTTAAATGTTCTACAAATGTAAATACTTTATTGT
>QLSS01000632.1:40502-50595 GCA_024372645.1 Trichomalopsis sarcophagae | reverse complement strand
GCAGCGCGAAATTTAAAACTTCCCCCGACCCATAAGTGACCGTTACACGGTAGATTATGGTTTATAACTAACGAAATTAAAACATCAAAAAATTTAATAGTTGATCTTTGCTTAATCTGATTTACAGTTTATATCAAAAGTTATACGAGCAATCTAATAGTAGAATAAGTTTAGTTCATACATTTTTTTGGCATAGAAAATAAACGTATTTTGCGTTTTTGAGGGCCCTATTAAAAGATACACTTTCCTGTACAAAATCTGTTAAAAAATATTTCTTTAAAGTTTAAATATATAGTACTTATTCAACTTTATCTTTCTAACCTACCAGACATAACATAGCGTTTGAAAATCCCGCAAAGTATTTAAATTAATAAGAAAATAACAAAAATTTTGAGTGTAAAAATCTTTAAATGTAAAATTTTATATACATATTTGCGAATATAATTACAGTGATTATAGTTTAGTTTTCTGTCAAAGCCTTTAATCTGCAACAAATAAAATTAAAATTATAAGTACATGTACATATTTAATTTATAAGATTCATAACTAAAATAATAAAAAATTTACTTTTTAACTTCTGGAACATTCTCGCAATTGATTTTTATTATACTGCTAGCAATAACAGAAATAAATTTGGTATTATTAAATTCATAAACTTTTCCATTCTTAACAATAATTGTATCATCAATTTTGTATTTTATAACTTTGGCTTTCTCATTCCAAAAAACCAATGAAATCTAGAAAATGAAATTAACGTAATATATATTAACAGATAAAAAACTACAATAATTTAATGATTTATTTAATTAATTGCACAACTGAAAACAAAATGAAATTATACATTTCTTCTCTTAAAAAAAATATCATTAATTTTTTATTTATTTTTACTAAATAATAAAGTTATTTACAGTATTATTTGAATCGTCACTAATTTCAATTTCTCTTTTAGATACATTTATTTTTGTTTTAATAAATTCAATATCTCCAATACGAACAATTTTTCCAAATACATCTGTAAAAACAACATAATTTAAATAATTTTTAGTTAAACAATAAATGTTGTGTTCAATAATAATCATGATCATACCCATTATAGTATCTTTCGGCAAAGTTGTGATTGTAGTAAAATCCACAAAATTATATTGTAACATTGGTATCTTAGTATCTATTTCAGACGAACATTCAGTAACAACTGAGTGACATGTTAAAATAATTTAAAAATTATTTTTTGTCTTATTATATTTTTTGTTTGCCAATGCAAAATTGACATGATTAAATATATAAACTTTGTCAACCTGTAAGTAAGAAGCATAACATAAAATTAAAATCAAACTTACTTATTATTTTTATACTATGTAATATTTAAATTTTAATTTCTTACCATTATTTTATTATAGAACAAATCAACTATTTCGTCAAACGCAGATCATCGAATTTCACCTGTGTTGTCCAATAGAATCATAGAAAAACATTTTCCAGAGTTATAGACTCTGAATGGTTCTATATTTATGACTCTGGCTTTTACTACCAATCTGAAAAAATATAAACAATTAATTTCATATAATTAAAATATACAAGTACGGACGTACTCTCTCTCTCTCTGTCTCTCTCTCTCTGTCTCTCTCTCTCTCTCTCTCTCTCTCTCTCTCTCTCTCTCTTTCATATCTTACAACTTCTATCTCTCTCTCTCTCTCTCACACGCTCTCTTTCTCTTACTTTTTTATTCCTATACGCGAATCATGCTCAATTATACATGCAAATAACAATGCGTAAATTTTAATATAGATTTTGCATATAAATATGTATTAAAAAGTATTACATAAAAAACAAAAGTATGTTTATATTAATGTTTATATTATATGCGAGCATTTTTTACTCGTTTTTAAGCAAGCAATAAAACAACGAACTTTATTGAATATATTTTATTTTATTTACCGGAAAATATTAGATCTTCAATACACACACATACTTTTTCAAACACATGTATGTTGTTCATGTTTTTTATTAAATTTTACTTACGCATTAATAAGATTTTGAAAATCTCCAACACCAACATAGTCAGTACAAAACTTGTTACATTTTTCTGATAGCTTATCGACTATTTTTTTTCAGTATCAAAACTGCTTTCAATAATATCACGACGTTTTCTACATTTTACTGCCGGCTTTTCAATTTTATTTTTTTCATAATCAGAACTGCTTTCACTATTATCACTCATAATGAAAAAAATGTTGAATACCACTTACGTACCCTTTGACTACTGAAACGTAACTGAATAGAAATATGAAATTTTCAATGGGAGAAGGTATAGTTAAACTCAAAAGACGCACACACATTATACATGTATACAATACATGCGTATTTACACATATACTGGATCACAAGGAATGTCTGAACTATAAGGTAAACAAAACTTAGGTCAGAACAAATGTATAAGTATATACGTACTTACATACGATTTTATATCAATGTTCCTTTAGAATATCCAATATTTTCCTGTTTAGAGTGTTAGTCTTCGTTCAAAATTTATATTCTACTGACGGATTTCTACTGAGTCTTGACAAAAATGTCTACAAGTATGTATTTTTTTTATTTACTTTTAAACTACTACTACTACTATACTTTTGTACTAGTACTTTAATGCAATTTTTCAAATTTTCTGACTATTTGGATTATTCCAAAAAATTGTAGTAATAAAAATAATATCGATTTGATGGAATTTGATGAAATTGACGATTCTAATGATGCAAATACGAGCAAAAATTCAAATTTTAAAGAACATGATAATGAAGATCCATCAAGTAAGTAATTAACTTTCAATTTTAAATTTACGTGAACATGGCATGGCAATAATAATATGTAAAAGCACGAACTCCTGTTCAAACTCACTTACAAATACACTCACACTAAATCATATTCATGTATATAAGTGGTACGCATATACATAAACACACATGTATACATATCGTACACACATACATGTAGGTATGTGATTTTGAAAATGAAATTGCTTGTACAAATGGCTTGGGCTACTAACTATGTATTGTAATGTATTTTTTTCTATTTGTAATTATATCAATTTATAAAGTTTTTATTTAATAAATAATATTTTTTAGGTCTAGGAAACAGTCATGAAAATTCTGATAAACAACAACAAAAAAACTCGAATGATGAAGAAAAAAATTCTGATCAACAAAATAAATTCAATAATAATAAATTTAAACAAAATAGATGTAAGTAACAATTTAATAAAATTAATGCAATTTCATACAATTATCACTTATAATAATAATTAATATCAAATTTCAGATAGAGGAAAAAAGGTGGTAGACGACATCGCAAGAATTATAGAAATAATTATACAAACTATACTAAAAAACATATAAATTATACTAAAAAAATTGAACAAAATTTAACAGCTATTATGACAGCTATGCTGAATACAGTAAAAAATATGTAATATTCATTTATAACTTATTATATGTAAGTTTAAGAATAAAAATAAATTAATTTAATGTGTATGTACTTAATATTATTTTCAAAAACATTTATACAAATAAAAAAAACGCATATTACATTTACCATAATATTTAAGTTAAATCAATTGAACTACACCACTTGAAATTCATATTATTACGTGGACAGTAAATGATTGTTACATTATTATAGTTTAATGAATGATTGATTAAATTAAAACATTGTATAAATACATACATGCATAGATGATTATCAAAAATCCTAAAATGATTATAAAAAAAATTATTTTATTTCATAGAGAACTTTAACGAAAATGTAAAAATATCACTTTTTAATAAATGTTTAAATTAATAATAATTTAGTAAATTTGAAAAAATTTTACCATTGTGCACAAATGAGGGGCCGCGTAGAAGGGCATAACTCTTATGTAAATCATATAGGATATGTGCCCTTCTTCCACGCGATCCCTTAAATGATTTTTCAATTGAAGAATGAAATCACTTATGGCTGAAAATTTACATGAAATTAGAAACATTTTAACAATGAAAACACTAAATATCAGAGTATTAACTTATAATTGATTATTGCTTACCTGAATTAAACATTCTAATTTTTATAATTTAATTTTTGAAAACTTTTTCTTCATTTACTCATATACTTCAAATGCACTTTACGCATATATTTAGACATTACTTACAAAAAACAATTAACAACTTTTTACAATCGAAATATGATAGATCGGTAAAGTAAATTTTCCCTAGCATATTATATCATTTCAAGCCGAGAAATCCCGTGGCAATTTGATTTTGATGAATCACTCAAATTAAATTTGTATTAATTAATTATGCTTAATTTATGATACATTTAAAAATATTATTTTACAAAGTTTTATATGTTGAAAATTTAGTTAATTTCTTAGATTTAGTTATTTAATATAATATTTTATACGTATCACAAAATTAAATAATTGAGTGACTTTTTTAGACTCAAAAAGATTTTATTTGGATTTCCTCATTATGTACGAACATCACATACATTGTTCAGCTTGAAAAATATATTCATATAAGACTATTATTTTTTAAAAATGCATATTTAGACTAAATTATAAAAACATATCAGTTACATAGCATTTATGAAATTACTTATTTAAAATGTTGCTAAAACAAACTGCAACGAAATATAACCGAGCGAGCGGCAGCGAGCGAGGTATTTTTTGCTAGTTTATTAATTACAACGTGGTATAAATACTTTCCCATACCATCTAAATCAAAATACCCGCGTATGTATAAAAATATTTTTTAGTCAGTTTTTATGACAATAAACTATTGTCAATAAATATTTTTTAATTAGACCTTAAGAAAATAAATAAGTTTTGAAGACTATTTTGGCAAATAAATGTTTTAATTGTGTATATATTTTTAGTTCTTATTGCATATTGATCATAATAGCAGAAAGCTTTAAAAACAGGTAATGTTCAAAAAATCTCTCATCAATACAGATTCTACATGTTACTATTTTATAAAAAAATTATTTAATCTAAGCTCTTTAATTATGTATGATGTCTACATACAGCGTGTATTAATTATTTAAAAATATTATTTATCTTGCTGTAATATAAAATACAGCGATAAGAAATTTTTTTTTTTATTAAAACTTGGCAATAATAAATATAACTTACAGCAGTGTTTTGTGTTGTAAAAAATACATTTGAACTATTAGTATTTGTGTAAATTAATATTAGTGAAATTGTTTACAATTCTTTAATTAAGATCAGGAAAGATTTATGCAATTTATAGGTACCCAGGCGGAAATTTATTTATCTAAAAAATCTAATAAAAGCTAATAACTTTTATGATTAGTTTATAATATGTAGATTTTGGATTCTAAAAACGTTTAATAATAAATTATAGCTTTTATTAGCTTTTTTTAGCTTTTATTAAATTTTCTATATATTCTGGCACAAAAAGAAATGAATGCGTAATCTCCAAAAAAAGCTAATAAGTTCTAATAAATTAAAAAAAATATTGACATACAATAATTTAGATTTATCGGTATTTATAATTCTTACTATATGTTAGTAAGTTTTTTAAGAAGCTAATAACTGCTATGAAATTTTAAGAATTATTTTTAGTTTTGTCTTCTAATATCTTAAAAAAAATTCTTTAATCACTTGTTTTTAATGTTTTTAAAAACACACATAGATAAAAGATAAAAGTCACATAATATACTAATAAAAGCTAATAAACTCTAGTAAGTTAAGTATTTTTTTTTATAATTAATGTAAATTATTATTAAATTAGAAGACTCATAATGTAGCAACGCTGATTACTACTAGCATTGTTTTGCACAAATATTTAATATCATCCACGACATTCATAAACCTAATACAGTAAAAAACGAATTTAATTTTTTTTTCAATTACGTTCGCAGAAGTCAGAGTTTGTGTTATAAAGCTAGTTATTTGTTATTATTTTAAAATATCATATAATCAAACGGATAAATCTAAATATACATTCTATAATATTTTCACCAATATTGATATACGGTGCTAAATCGAGTTATTGTTTTTTATTATAATATTGAAGCGACAATAATGTTACCGCCTACGAAAAAAATTCGTTTAGATAGATGTTGTATCCCCTCAATAAAGAAGGGCACAAAGGAAAAATGCTACGCCTGATATCAGCTTCATTCTTAGCTAAGCATACAGATATTCCTGAGAAAGCTATGATTTGCATAATGTGTCGAAAAGAGAGCTATATAGATTCCTCAAATTCATCTAATGTTTCTATAGATAAAGAAATCTCAGGACCTCTAGAAAATGATGAAGGATCTCAGACATCTAAAAAAAATAGTTTATCAAGAGAAGCTAAATTAGAAAAATTAATGGATGGACTGAAAGAAAAGTTTAATTCTCTTTCAAAAAATGATCCATTAAAAGTCTCAATTCTAACAACATTGCCTGATTGTTGGTCATTACGAGATATTACGAGAGTTTAATGTTTCTATGAGAATGGCAAAAAAGGCAAGAGATTTAAGACATCAATGTAGTATTTTAGCAACTCCTGAACCAAAAAAGGGAAAGTCTTTATCTGAGAGTACTATTAACGAAGTTGTGCAATATTATAACTCCGATATCAACAGTCGCATTATGCCAAATAAAAAAGATATATTGAAAATCAAAGATGGTGGTGAGGTAACATATGTGCCAAAAAGATTATTTTTATTAGACGTAAAGGTTTTGTACAGGAATTTCAAGAAGGAACATGAAGAAATACCAATAAGTTTTAGTAAGTTTGCGGAGCTTCGGCCTCAATCGTGTATTTTAGCTGGAGCAAGAGGTACGCACAGTGTGTGTATGTGTAATACACCAAAATTTTAAGGCAATGTTTGATAGTTCCAATTTGATTAAACTAACAACAAATTTGCAATATCCGTTGCAAGGATATGCTGATTGAATTCATTTTTTTATGCAGAAATGCCAATGATAATTGTCACTTAGGGTTGTGCCAACGATTCCCAAAATTATCAGATTTCGAAGAGTATGTGACATCTGTCCTATTGGAAAACGATGTTGAAGACATTACTTACAGCATTTGGCAATCAACCGACAAATGTACTTTGAAGAAAGAGTGCATGAATGTACATGATTTCGCGTTAGAATTATCACTGAGCCTTCAAAAACTGATACCGCATCATTTCATTACCGAGGAACAATCGCAATTCATAAGCAATCTAAAAAAGAATTTAAAATCAAATGAGGGTATCTTGGAGATAGACTATTCGGAAAACTATGTATATGTCGTTCAAAATGCTGCCCAACAGTTTCACTATAACAACGACCAGTGTAGTATATTCGTTGCCGTTTTTTACTACAGAGAATACCAATAAATAAAACACTGCAGCTTCATATTTCTCTCGGAATATAGAACTCATGACACAACGGCTGTGTACAAAAACAATTTTGATTCCTACTATACGAAAAAAATTTCCAAAATTAACAAAACTTATACATGTGTCGGATGGAGCAAAACAACATTTTAAAAATAAATACCAAATGGTTAATTTAGTGCACCACAAAGAAGATTTTTCTATAGAGGCAGAGTGGCATAATCATGCTACAGCTCATGGCAAGGGGTCTTGTGACGGAGTAGGGGCAACAGTAAAAAGTCAGGCAACGCGAGCTAGCTTACAAGACAAAGGGAATGAAGCTATTCTTAATGCTATTCAATTTTTCAACTGGGCTACTAATATGTTTCCCAGTATAACATTTTTCCACTACACCAACATCTAGAAAACTGAATAAAAGATTTTCCACTGCACCAGCAGTAAAAAACATTTCTGTTCTTTTTGATAGAGCTGTATGGTGGAATTCGTATAAGGGATGAGCGGTCAAGGTAGAGTTAAATAAAATACATCAATATCCGCGGTAAGAAATATTACTAACTTGCCTAGGCATAAAAACCCCTTCGTAATAAGAGGAAAAGCCGGAGCAAGTTGAATAATAAAATTTATTGAATTATTAAGACAGATACAATACATACAGGCATACGCATACAGATATGCTCTTTACAATAATTTAGCGTACGCGCTTCTAAACTTATAATTTTAAGTGTACTTATCAATCCGGTATAGCCGGCAGAGGCGAACAATTCGGGTCGGGGCGGTATAGTCGACGTCGACGATAATTGTGATCGATTTGAAAACTTGTGAGGCCAGAGGAGGAAACCGTGCCTTCTCTTCAGGGCAGGTTTGTCTTAGTGGTGGAGGACGACGGCGAACACCTTCCCACGGCAGCCCCGACGTCTCGGGAACGGGTACAGCCCTTGCCCCGTGGACGCAATGGACAACTCTTGCAGTAAATATGTAGTTGTCGTAGTGCCGTCGATCCTAGAACGGAAGTCCGTTCAACACAAGTGACTTCTCTTTACGTACTTGTTCCACGCAAATAGCACTCACACACACACAAGATTTAAACACTTTAGCGATATAAGAACTAGAGAGAGAGTACTGGTCTGAGCGGCTGCTCGAGATGAAGTGAGTTCTCGGAAAACGTGAATGCCGGGGGAGAAAATATGAGAGAAGGGACTGAGGGGGAAGGAATATGTACACCGCGCCATCTGAATCGGTCGCATCAACTAAGTAGGCAACGCCCGCAGGCGCTCGCTGTACGGACACTGGGACTGGAGAAGGAGGGGATGTATGCAGGCCAGCGGCGTGGGCCGCGTTGCTGCTGCTATTGTAAGGGTGCGGGAGTTGTATGGGCAATAAAGCCATTCGAGAGGATCATTTCGCACAGGCATGCGGTGGAGCGTGTATACATTTTTTCTATTACAGGAATAAATCTTTTATAGGTGGTGCTCGTCCTTTTCTCACTCGTTTATAACTAGTCCTGGTATTTGCGCTTTCCTTTAGTCTTGTAATAGACAGATGGGGAAATACCGTAGTAGAATATATATCTGCGCTATTTGGGATATCCCGTAGTAAAATAAACGTGTTATTCGGGAAATCCCTTGCATAATTACAGTGTGCGAGAAAGTAGGCTCAGTTAGAACAGATGTGTGCGATAAATTTACAATAAAGTATATGTCGGACAAGAATAGAGAAAATATTATTACAATTTGATTAAAGTCTAAATACATGTATTGTTAAGTCGCAAAGAGCGCAAAAAGCGCAAACAATTTCACTAAGTCATGCTTTTAAAGTCTCCTCCAAAAAAGCTCTTTCTGCATTTAGATATTCTAATGCATATGAAATATTATCAATAACGGATTACTGATAAATAATGTATAATATGGAAATAAAAACAAAAAAAAATTGAAGTAAAAAAAATAAGCCAAAAAATATTTATAAAGTAACAAAAATAAAAAAAAATTAAATAGTAGAAGAAAAATAAAAAAAGTAATGTGGGCTTCATAAACATGAAGACAGTCTCAACCCTGTAAAACGCAGAGAGTCTTTAAAGAATTATTTTTCAATAAGGGCAGGCCTATTTCTATTCTTTTAAATGATTTTATATTACTCCTAATGTATATGTCAAAAATACACCAAACTATAAAAAAATGGTTTGATTTTAGAAAATTTGGTCCGCTTGTAATATTGCAAATCTTCGTGTTCAACATCTCAAAATACATAAAAATAGTCTCTGCCAATAATTTTTCTCGCGTCCATCACAGGACAAAGCTCTCAAATGCGCGAAATTGCAATTTTGGGGGTATTTTTTGAGGTTAGGGGCGAACGCTTGAGGTATCGGTAAAAAATACCGCCGGATTCGTGTTCAGCAGCAAAAAATACATGAAAATAGTCGTTGCCTGGAATTTTTCTGAGCCCCTGTGATTTCTTACAGCCTGATCATTTCGTAAAGTGGTATTTTTTTAAGGTTAAGGGACGTGCTGCTCTGTCTGTAACGAAATTTTGAAAAAAGGCCACGCTCTAATGGAAAGTACATACAAAATTCTAAACTTCCCATATTTTTGGGTCAAAAGGAATTTTGGGTATAGAGGTGTTTCGGTTGACAAAGAACGTCCCATATATATATATATATATATATATACAGGGTGACCCAATTTAAACGGGCACCGCTCATAACTCGTCAGGGACAGCCACAATCGAAAAA
>QLSS01000632.1:28808-40472 GCA_024372645.1 Trichomalopsis sarcophagae | reverse complement strand
CTTCGCTCGCCAACCCCCCAGTTTTGGTTGTGGTTTTAATTTTAAAACTATTCGCTAATGTTTTTTATATTATATATATATATATATATATATATATATCGAATTTTTTGTACGCAATTTGGTGACTTGTAATAGTGCGTAAATTTTAGTATTTATATCAAATAGAACGTCCGTAAAATTTAGGTCCATAAGGTCAATTGCTTCCGCTCTGTCTAAGGTCGAAAAAAATGATGAATTTTTCAAAATTACCACATATACGTTTAAAAAGTTTTTTTTTTCGATTCTTCATATAAACTTAAGAAAAAATGTTCTTATACATTATTTTGTAAAATTCTTTACTTCTTGTTGAAAAATCATTAAAGTGTTGAATTCAATATTTTCAACTTGAATTTCCGAAACTTCAATAATTTATCAACAAGAAGGAATGCATTTCGCAAAAAATGTATTAGAACATTTTTCTCTTAAATTTGTTTGAAAAATTGAAAAAAAAAAATTTTTAATAAAAAATGTGCTAATTTTAGACTTTTCGGCTTTAGACAGAGCGGAAACAATTGACTTTATACGCCCAAATTTAACAGCTGTTCTATTTGATATAACTACTAAAATTTTCGCACTATTACGAGTCGACAAAGTGCATATAAAAATTTTATACACCCTAAATTATATATATTTTGTTTTAAATTAAATATCTGCATGCAGATAATTATTCATACTTACTTAAGTACAAATTCAATTTATTACTAGATGAACAGAGCTTTATTGGGTTCTCAATTTTCAATTTAATAATAATAACAAATATTTACATTATTGTATGTGAATTTTTTTGGCGTATAATTATATTTGTATGCTTAAACTATGATTTCTAATCGTTATATTGGCAAAAAAGCAACTTTTTTTACAATAAGCGAGTATGTCTCAACAAAAATGCTCAAATCCGTTTCGGGATTTTCGTCAGCCCAACAATGTTCATACCATGAAATTAGCCGCACACGTTTAGTGTTAAGACCGTGAAATTAGCCGCATATATTGCTATCCCACATAATTATACAGACCAGTGAGATTACTGATGTGATAACACATATACAGACCAGTAGGACTACGGGTGTGATTTAATTAATGCATCATACGAGAACGGCGTCTAGGTGTATAGGGTGGCCGATGATGAGGTCTAGGTGGTTCACACCGTGGCTTTTGGCGTCTAGGTGTAAAAATCATTCAAGGACGGTGTCTAGGTGTATACGGTGGCCTTTGACGAAGTATAAGTGGCGAGCTCCGTGGTTTTTGGTGTGTAGAAAAATAAATCATAGGAGGACAGCCTCTAGGTGTACAGAGTGGCCGATTAAGAGATCTAGGTGGTTCACTCCCTTATGACAGAACAATCAGTGGTTTCATGCTAGTGATGAAAATGTTCAATTTGGAAAAACTCTCAAGATACTTACTAGGTTACTTGCGATGCCCGTGTCATTGTACTCATGGTGTTTGTATCGCGTTCTAATACATAATAAGAAAATGTTATGTATTTTATTAGTTGTTCACCAAAAACCAAATGAAACGGGCATGGCAAGTTACGTAGTAAGTATCTTGAGAGTTGTTCCAAATTGATCATTATACATTTTAATTTTCAGTTAAATAAGCCCTTAAAAAATAAAATAATTTTTTTCTTTGTAATGATTATATATAAACAACTTGACTTTGTTTAATTGATCTCAGTTCTTTTTTATCTGTAATTTCGCGGAATACATCAAACTCGCCTAACCTTTTACTTTTTTAAAAGTTAATTTTTTTAGAGATTATATATACCGTATCATCATCAATCTCTTGATATCGTGTGAATTCGTCATTGAATTCTGAAGTCATATCATATTTTTTTTGTTTGTACAGTTTGTACATTTTATTTTTATAAGTATATAAATACTTGCATTGAGTCGTTCTGCCATCTGCAAATATTTTTTAGTTAATTTTTTGTATAACATTTTTAGTAAATAATGAAGTTTTTTACCATCATCATCATCATCGTAGGTAGCTTCTTCTTTATCATTATCGTTCTCTACTGTTGGTGGATCACTTTCTCCTGGAGGCAGATCACCTTCTCTTGTGCGTTAGTCACTGTCTCTTAGATGCAAATCATCTTCTCGTGGAGAAAAATTTTCAGTTTCTATCTGCTCAATAGTTTGATTATTTGTATTAGCCGTTGATTCCAAATTATTTCCTTTCAGGGGGGGGGGCATTAATCAGGGGGGGGGGCAGTATCTTCATCTTTATTGAGCGATTGCTGACTTTGTGAAGGTGTAATAAATCTAGTCTCCAACAGATTTATTGGCTGTGGTATTACGCTGCGATGGGGAGATTCTGAACGATGTGATGAATAAGGAGATACTGATGAATTTTGTGAATAAGATAATTCTCGCAAGCGTTGTAGCCTCCTGAGATATTGTATTTTTTCATGTTGGCTTCATAGCGCACTGCTTAGGTTATCACTGTACAATGGTGACAAAGGTGAGTCTGTTTGTGAATTTTCTCTTGTGGAAGCAGCAGCTGCTTCTGTTACAGAGACAGTAGGTTTTGGATATGATTTACGTGCATTCTCTGCACTTTAGCTGTATTCTCAGCGACTGTCGGTTGCATGATATTTGTACTGTTAGATTAGACCTTCTTAGCTTGTTCATTATTATCTATTGCTAAAAGTTGAAGAATTAAAAATTTATTTATTGTAATTGAAGCAATTCCATAAATAATGATAATTCTAACACTAAATTATTGAATAATTTTATCTGTATGTTTTTAAAAGGTTATACATATCATACATAAAGACAATTTGCCAAAACTACCAGTGGCCACTCGCTGTTTTTACTAAACAGTAGATACCATAGTAAAACTAACTAAAATTGGCAGGCTTTATTTTCAGTGTATGTTTTTCAATAATAAAAAATAGAAAAACATACTAATAAATGATTGTAGATACTCATACTAACCTTGAATCGCAGGTTTGCTAATTTGAAGACAATCGGTCAACTGCACAGTATCATGGTTTTTTATACAATCTTGATAAGCATCGTAATTTGTGTGAGCATTACTATTGCAATCATCCAAAGTGAATTGTTGACGACTACATAATAGAAGTTGACTTTTATATGTATCAATGATTCTACCAGAATTGTTTTTCTGAGCAAACATTTTGTAAATTTTTTTCTTAGCCTAAAAAATAAAAATAAATTGGAATTGTTTGTTTGGTTGTTAATTTATTCACACGACTCTATTAAGACCAATATTAACAAAGTTTTTTTTTATTTAATGTTTTGACGATCACACTTAAAAATTAAAATAAAAACTAACACACAGGTTTTTCACCATCTTCCGTTCTCCATTTTCTTGATCACTTGTGTCACTTAACGTTAGTTTTTTTTGGAACAGCCATTCTTTTTCCTCTGTTTAAAGCTCGATGCTCAGCATCCTCTTTTGACTCTATAGAATAAAATCATGTTTTAAGGAGTTTGCTTAAATAAAATGCATAGAAGTATTAAACATCTGGCAAATCTTCTTCATCAGATATGCTGTTAAGAAAACACTGTATATCTTGAACTTATGAAGATTTGTAATAAATTTATTTAATTGCTACACCTGATTAATCATCTAAAATTTTAAAAAGGTAACTAGGCTTGTAAACGGGCCCCACAGAAGTATTGTTTAACGATAGTACCTGTGGAGATCTGGTGTCGGAGGGCCACTTGTGCAGCTCTTGCTCTGCCTATGCCACATAAAAACATGTGCACACACATATATACATAAAATTTCTGCGGTTAAAATTTGTTTTTTTTTTTCTTTTAACAATTGGCTGTATTTTCTGAGCATTCAGTGGTAAGTTTATGTCACTGTTCGTACAAACGCACCCTTAAAACTGTATAATATGAGTCTACTGCTCACATATTCAGTTCACATATCAAACTCTTAGATCCCTGCGGGATGTTTAATAACAGCTTCGAAAGTATTAAAAAAGTTAAGTTACCACCAAGGCTTACAATATATCCTGCATATTTGTCTTTGTTGACACTATCATCCCAAAAAATATAATGTTTACTTTTGCAATTATAATCATTAAGATCCACAGGTACGATATGATTAGTATCGTGTTTGTTTGAATAAACTGATGTAATTGGCACGTAATAATACTTCACATTGTATATATTTTCATTTTCAAATCTAATGCAAGCAAACAATTTCATTTTGAAAATATTATTTTCATAATATCTCGGTAAAAAAAGTATTTAATTCTTGCTGTTATAATAGAAATAATCAAGTTTCTGCTTATCTATATTAAGTTGCAGTCTTTATCTGCATATATGTATATATTTATATATTTATACACATTAAGTTCAATAATTAACTAGATTAATTTTTCTTCTTTAGTACAATAGATATAATTAACTGCTTCTTGTACTACGATTTGTTTTAAACAATTAATTAATTCATACGGTTAATTAACACATGGTGCACCAGAAAGATATATACTTAGGCCCACCATAGGTTAGTATATCTATAGATGTGAGGAACAGCGCGCTGTTCCTTATATCTGTTCCTGTTCCTCGTATCTATAGATATAATAACCCATGTTAAAAGACAGACACACACACACATAAGTATAACGTATGTATGTATGAGATTGAGAGAAAAGTGATCGGACGAAGAGTTTGTAATAAAAATCAAAATAGAATAATATAATATAAAAAAAGACACAGTGATAAAATATTGTGAATCTATTGCAAATTTCGTAGTGTTGATTCCATTAACAATTTAAGTATACAGTGACTCTCCAATTTTCACTATCATAAAATATCAAGCAAGACAATTACTTGCAATTTTATTTATACTTTTATATCAAAAGCAATGGATCTTGATAGATATAAAAGGTTCCGACAAGAACGTGATCTGGCTATATCAAGGAGGACGGCCTACAGGGGGGTTATTCTGAAGTGATAAATACAGTGATACAGGATAAGCTAAGAGCGATACATATTGTTTTCAGCTCTGTAGCAGTAGATGTTTTTGGGATGAATAGTATTTTCCTAATTATTTCCGCGATACGTAATGAAAATTCGAGAACCGATTTTGAAAATCAACGTGATATGCTTTTAGAACTCTGTGATAAAGCTTATCGCTATTGAATATTTTTAAAATGTGAATAGAGATAAAATGGAACCATTATTATATCGTATTTATTGATATGAAAGTGTGGCAACTATAATAACGCTGCTCATAAAAAATTGAAAAAAATTGAAATATTTGGTAGAACTCCATCTTAACGCAAATATAGGAATAAAATAATTATTAGAATTATTATAGGAAATTTAGCGCAAATATAGCGCAAAGGATATACACAAATATAGGAATAAAATAATCATTAGAATTATTATATATATTTATTGAATGCTCACATTATTGTTTTATACATATGATTTTTTAATCTTACAATCATGCATACAATATAAAATATAATCTTCATACAAAGACTGTTTTTTTTTCAATAACAAATGTATATACGTAGAAAAAATGTAAACCATTATATGATTAAAAAAAAACTTATTTTAAAAATTACATTATACAACAAGTATTAAATCATAAAATCAATGAAGATTTAATTCTTTGATTTTTTTATGTGGCGCATAATTTCGTCAAAGTCAACTTCATCTTCAAGTATTTCCATTTCTTCTATTTCTTCGTTTTCATCAAATTCATTGATGGGGTCAGAATTTGTTGAAGATGACAATCCCGTAGGTTGAATATCATGTTCCACACTCTCAACACGTCTATCTGATTCAACATGTTAAACAGAACTTTCTTGATTAAATGCAGAAGATATAGGATTGTCAGCCAAATAGTTTTTTAGTATTGAGTTGAGTTCCTCGAGCAATGAATTTGTACAACGGTGGTTTTCGCACATAACTCTCATTTGATCAAGTTGGTTTCGCGCTACAGACTTCAAACTCTCAGATATATTTGCCACATATTCATTGTGTGCAGCAAGAGCTGAACTTGAATCTTCTGTAAGGAAAGAAAAATAATAATTATTTAAAATTTTTAATGTAACAATCTTATTATATTATTTTACTTAAAATTGATCAATAAAAACATATGCTCATGCATTAATTACACACCATCTCGCTTTTTCTTCGGCGCAATGTTTCTTTTGTTATTTTTTTTTGCCTTTTGTTGAGTTAGTTAGTTCAGTATTCCCAGTACGTTTCATGGCAACGATATAGTCAGCTTTTAATCCTTTTGCTCGATACCTTAAAGAAGTCCACGTCTGAAAAACATTTCATGATTTACCTCTCTAATTATATAATCTAATTAAGTTTATAATTATTACCTTCTGTCACTGAGCATCGGTTTTCTTAGCAGGTCCAAGCTCATTCATTTTATCGGAAAGTTCCCTCCACATTTCTTTATATTTATCATGACCTTGGGGTCCCAATTTTGTAATCGAACCTTTGGCAAAATAAGTATGATCTTCCATGTACGTGATCATCATATCTATTTGATTGGATGACATACGTGAACGATTTCTGTAACAATATTATTTTATACTACATGATACAGTTATTAGTTAACGTTGAATTTTACATAAAACTAGAAAAAATGGAAAAGTAAATTTAAAAAAATATGAAATGATCACTTCTGGACTTCAGAGACATTCATGGTTAGAATTTTTTGCTTTAATCTAGAAAATATTTATAAAATTTAGCAATGAACAACATAACCTATGACTTGACTATTAAAAATATTATATAGACATCAATAGTTTATTTGGATATCTTATCTTACTATATAAAAAAATGATTATTTCTATGCTTACTGTTGTGCCATGTTGGAAGCCACAAAAGGCTTTAACGATGATTCTAAATTTTGGATCTCTTGAACCGATGCAGCTCCGAAACTCCGACTCTGGCCTCTTGGCCTGTCTCACAGCCTTGAGAGTGTTTCTTGGTCGATGATAATAATGATAATAATTAAATGTATTATTAAAATATACCTAATTATATCTAAATAAATAAAGTCGCTAGAATTCTATAGAGTAAAAACATTTTTAAATAAAAAATTTGTAAATAAGTATATAATGAAATGGATTAAGGAAGGGCATGGTATAATAAATTATGCTACTAAGCAAATAAAAGCTATACAATCAATTTTAAATAAATTTTTTGTATTTTTCTTATGTTGTTTACATTTTTAGGTTATTATACTATCATTCTCAGAAACATCTACCATTCTAGAGATTTTGAATAATTTCTTATTCACGGTGATATATAAAATCCCTAGTGATAAATCAGTAGTGATAAAACCTATATCCTCAAGAATTTTACTTCAGAATAACCCCCCAGATATAGAAATGTGTTATCTCCGCCTAATATACCTGTTCAGGTTAGCTACAGTTCCAAAAGTTTATTTTGTTTATTTATTATTGTCACACAATTATAACCTATTAAGTAAATTTATTGCACTTTGTAGGAGGACAATTCTCTGGTGAGAAGCCCTATTTTAAATGAAACAAATGACACAATTGAGTGCATTATATCAAACATAGAAGCACGCATAGAAGTAAATACTGATCATCTCGATAAAGCACTCATAGAATTGGGTAACGAACATTTTGATGAAACACACATATAAGTGGACAACGAACATGTTGATGAAACATGCATAGAAAAAGAAAATCTTTACGTTAAGGTAAAATATTTTTATTGTAACAAAATTCAATCTATCGTCTAAACAATATTCTTATTCATATGATTAGGGTCAATGTTTATTTAATTAAAGTGATCTTCATCATTAATATAGGCACACTTTTTGTTTTGTACATGAAATTTTATCAATAACATATTACTGCACTTAACTGCATATTACTGCAATATTTAAAAAGTGATTCATTGTTTTGGCATAAAAATTGGTTTACAAGTCCTTAGAGTACAGTTTATTGTATTTGTATATTTTCATTACTTATCCCAAAGCAGAAGGATTGCTTAGCTCTGACAAGCTTACGGCAACATCGTGTTTTGAGGGCAATGCAGATCTATGGCTTTCAGATAAGCCAAGAGACTTCACAGGTATGTCACATTGTGCTCTGAGGGCTTGTAAACCAATATTCATAGCTGAAAAATGCATTGATTTATAATTATTCAATTTTGTGCTTAAGCATAAGTATACAAATTTTGAGGTTAAGAGGTTAGGAGACAGCACGGCTGATATACATGAGTACAATCTGCTTGACTCCATCGCTAAATCAGCTGCAGTCGTCAAATGAGCACACTTTTTATTTGTTGTTAATTTACAATATTAACTTTACTAAAGAAACTAGCAAGAATGAAGGATTGTAGAGGGAACCGGTGTAAAATATAGAAAAATGCACACACAAACACACATATCTATATCTGCTTATTTTAACATTTTTCAGATTGATACTACGATTTTTAAAATGATTTGGATGAATACCTTCATGAAATATTGTTGAAGGATAAAATAGTAGGGTTTTCACAATCATCTCAGAATCCAACAAATTTTTTTAATCCATTGTCTGTTCAAACTAATGTTAGCAGGGGCGAATTACTATTAATGGTTCTGAGATTTAGTATTGTCAATAGCTTATCTGTGACTGCAATGACAAACCTATTTCAATTAATAATAAATAAAATATATCGATTACAACTATACTTTCAAGTTTCGAAGAAAAAGTAGGTGGAAGGCATGGAATTGTGGCAGGCATGCAACCAAGATGTTTTTTCCGGCATGAGAGCCCATAGAGTTGCCTGTTTCTACATCATCATAGTATTAAATTAAAGGTAAGACTATACCATCACCATTAAAATTTTTAATTAGCTTCCATAGTGATCCTTGCACGAAATTTTCTAATATGGAATCTGATGATTGTAGGAGATTCATATATGATAAAATTGCCTCTAATAAGCCTTCCATCTGAAGCATTTGAGTTAGAGCATTTTTTAATGGCATGTGCATACTATGTATAGAGCTTTTTTTCTGAGCAACTTTATTTTCACGTGATATCGTACAAAGACCTTCACTTAATACATTGACTTCTGGTTCAACAAATAATTCCATTAACTTATAAATTTTTAGTCGTCTGTTTTCAGTGTTAAATTTTTCAAAAACAATGGTGCTTTGTTGCAACTGCATTAAAAAGATTTGATTCAAAATTTTTTACTAAAAAGTCATGAAAAGATTTTTTTTATAAACGTTTCAAAAATCTCGATTATAAATTGAATATCAGTAAGTCCAAACTTGAATTTGTTGTGTAATTTAGCCTGTAATTCTATAATATCACTATCAATATCCATAATTGAATAATAAGTACACAACAGTACTTAATTCAACTGCTTTATATTTTATAAATATATATATATATATATATATATATATATATATATATATATATATAAACGCTGTATAATTAAAAAACAATACTGATCAATATCAATGGAAATAATCTTTGGCTTTAAGCACAATTAGATTTTTATTGATTTGAACTTCCTATTTCGATCTTATGCAATTCCATTGCCAAATGTGATATTTTCGTTGAACCACTTAAACTTTGAAAACCTTTGATTTCATATATACAATTTTGAAAAAAAGACCATATGTGTGAACATGCAATAGAGTATTCAACGTGCAATGAAAATAATAGCTTAAAACACAGATCAGCTGCGGACAGTGGAAAAACGCATTTATAAATAATCTTATCTACTACGACATACGATGCCACCACGCAACTCAATGGTTGAGGCGGAGCAAAGTGGTACGAGCGCCTAACAGAGCAACCCGCTACACGGATATGCGCCTGGATGTCGCAACCTATCTGGCTCTCCATAGCTTCGCTCCCATGTGCTACTATTAACTGCGTAGTTACACAGTTTTATTTTATTTTCGTTGCTAAATTTACATTTTTTTATATACTTAGCACGCGTTTTTTTGTATTTTGTTGTTTAAAAATGCTCATGAATCATGCTCAGCGTTTTATGATAGTATCATAAACATCTAGTTTAATTGATTAGTTCCTAAATACTTATTAATGAGCTCTCACGAATGAAGTCCATTGTTTATGTAATTATTGAATGAAAATCAGCTCTGAAAAAATTATTGTAAAGTATTTTCATATGTAGAATTTACCACGCTTTCAATAAATGCAAAAATAATGATGGGTATTCACTGAAAATCTTTAACAATTTTACTTTAAAGATTGGCCTTATTAACAATTCAATTTAACAACAATTAAATTGACTATCATATTATTTAGATTGACTAAAAATTAGTCCAGTGCAATGCCTCAAAAATGTTATGGCTACCTGTTTATATAATTATTCATATTTTGTTTATTCCAAGCCCTAGATATTTATATGAAGAACGCTAGAGATAAGATAAGCATGCGTCGGTGTGACACACACACAAGAATCTCGGCGCATTGGTAATACCTAATGGGTATTGAATTTGTATTTTCTGCGCAAGGGCCGCCGAAAAGATTAGCGGTAAGATACTATCTATTCGCGGCGAACTAGACAAAAGGCTGTAACGAAGGCAGTCTACGACCGACCGGAGCCGGCGTCAGACACGTCACAGTGTCCCCGCGCTCTTCTAGGATCGAAACTCACACGTGCCGTCGAACGTGTGAACTTATACATAATACATTTCCAAATCAACGAATTTTGTTTTTCTCTTTACTGATGAACGTCATCATATTAATAAATCTATATGCGCGCTTGTGATTTGCTGCCTTTACGCAATTATTAAATTATTAGTTTATATACGATGCCCGTTTCATTGTACTCATGGTGTTTGTATCGCGTTCTAATACATAAAAAGAGAATTTTAGTTGTTCACCAACAACCAATTGAAACGGGTATGGCAAGTTACGTAGTAAGTATCTTGAGAGTTATTCCAAATTGATCATTATATATCTTAATTTTCAGTTAAATAAGCCCTTAAAAAAATAAAATAATATGTTGCTTCGTAATGATTAAATATTAACAACTTGACTTTGTTTAATTGATATCAGTTCTTTTTTATCTGTAATTTCGCGGAATACATCAAACTCGCCTAACCTTTTACTTTTTTAAAAGTTTATATATATATATATATATATATACTTTTTTGTAGACCACACTAATGCTTTAGCTTTTTTGCTTCTGCCTAGTTTAATTTCTCATGGTGTGAGATTAAAAAAGGATATATCTGATTGGAAGCCATCACAACTTGACAAGTCAAGATCGTTTATATCTTTGAGCAGTTGTCCTTGAAATGACCTTGAAAATAAGCTTTTTAGTCAAGTTTGAAACCGAGAACAGCATTGTATTCCTCTGTTAAAAACCACCGAAGAATGATGACGAGCTTTTTTTGTACACTATTTCGAGTCTCAGCCACGTAAAGCTGCATTTTTGACGGTTTTTTGAGGTTGTGGACGAAAGGTGAACCCATAGACCAAAACTAACGGTGGTTCAGTGGTAAAAGATACATGTAAATAAGCTTTTTCACTAATTTTTTCTTTGCCCCTGAAATTTTTAAGAACATTTAACTACTATTCCGTGGTGATATCGGTGTATTGTTGGAGCTGCACCGGCCAACCATTTTGAATTTTTCAAAAAGGCCACTCAGTAATGGAAAGTAGAT
>QLSS01000632.1:621-28778 GCA_024372645.1 Trichomalopsis sarcophagae | reverse complement strand
CATTTTCCAAGGGGGCCATTTCACCATAGTAACCCGGCTATAGCCTTTCTATGAATTTTTATAAAGTGTAATGTAAGTAATAAAGGACATTCATGATTCAAACAATGCATTTCGTTTTCGTAGCAAGCGTATTCGCTGTATCTGCATTTAGATGATTCATTGAAATTTGATTCTCTGGTAAGCTGAATGCTGAATGAAGAGTCATTCCTCCAATATTAAACGCTGCTTTTCCAGTAGGTGCACAAAGTAAGACAAATAAAGAATCTGTTTCTTCTTTATACATTTTTATATAAAAATGAAGTAATGTTTGCACGATAACTTTAATTAATCTACTTTTACCAACGCCTGCTCCCCCACTTATAAAATCAAAGAATTGTTGATTCATTGTTTTTAATTAGTGTAATAGAGCGATATGATATTCGTATTATTCTTTATTTAAGCTCTTGATTAATTTACCGTATTCCGTGTCTGTCGTGAGTTTCGGAACAATAAATGTTTCTGCGTTTTTACTGGGTTCATTCAGAATATCAATTGTTATATCAGTTTCATTTTCAGCTGCTTCAAATATAAGAAATTCGGATGGTCTGTTAACATCAGTAATATTTTCATTTTCTTCATCTATTTGTATGTTTTCTAAAATGTTATCATAATCTATTTCAATTTCGTACACGTACTGTTTTCTATTTTCTTGTATTAAATCTATATTATCATTATACAAAATTTTAGCATTAATTATATCGGGTTCAATTTCTCGCCATGGTTTATACAACATTAACTGTTCTCGATAGTAATTTAATGAAGAAACATATCTGACAAAAAGATTACCATTATTAAACAATTCCGGATTTATAAAAAAACGACCAAAAATCATTAGATACAGAAAATATAATATACATCAAGATGAACCAAATTATTATTTTCATGATCTGGATCATCTTCATTATTAAAGTCGTTGTTGTTGTCTTTAATTCAATTTTGTTTACTTTTAAAGTAATCATATTCAGCTGCGAAATCAACTAAACAAATATTTTCTAAGGCCATTGGTGATAATGTTCTAATAATCCTGGTACAATTATATCTGTAGAATCTGGATCAAGTTGATATAGTTCGTATTTTTGTTTTATGACTTTTGTACGTTCTTCTACGGGAGACGTATTTACGTAAATTTATAATTTCTTGTACAGTTTGATAATGTCATGGACAATAAATGATATATCACTTCTTGTGCTGAAATTTCACTTTTATTTACAAATGAATAGTTATTGCATACCTTGCTGGGATTTATTAATGTAGTTGGCAGCGTAAGATACATAACCAGTCTCGCGCGGACCTTCGCGCGAGTAGGACGTGTCTACTCCCGCTCCTATAACTACTCGCTCGCGTGTTTACTTTCGGTATTATGAGTGTGTGAGTGTGTTCCAAACAATAAATCTTGGAAAATTCCGACTTCATATACTAGCCTTGCAGCTAGCAATCTCGTACCGCAGGTGCCTCCACAGAGGCAGCCTGCGGCACAAAAAAAAAATAGATAAAAGAAGAAGATGGCGACAATATCGCAAGGGGTGCAGTCTGCTGCAACCTACGCAAATGTAGTTCAACAGGAAAAATACCCGACAAAGGAACAAGCGATTGTTCTGAACTCGATCGAAGGATTAACAATAGAAGATTATTGCGTCGCAATNATATTAAGCTAAATTTTAAGCCCGGACACGAATTTTTTTGAGCCTCTGAATTTTGGACAGAGGGGGTGGCCTTTTTGACAAAGAATGTCCCATATATTTTTTTTTTCTTTAAACTTTGAACTTTTCTAAAAACTTATAAATATTCTAATATGCCTCATGTTTTTTTGCTAATGTACATATCTACGAATCCATTTTGACACATGATTAACGAGACATTTTTCTTTTCCGACCGTTTTTGATCCAATGTATATTTCCGTCTATAACTTGTTTTACACGTCACTGCCCGTTCTGGCAGTCGGTATATTTCATCAAGATGAAATGACGAAAACAGTTTAATGTATCCAAAATTGTATAAGCCAGTACAACAAAATTTACTCTTTAACAAAAAAAAATTCTGTTAGAGCGCTCTTCACGGATTCTTTGCCAGTTGTGTACTTTTTTGGTGTCCTACAGTGAGTTTTAGTATTGTAGTTTTTCTTTGGAAGAAAAATGCGCATTATTAATAAGTAGTGGCCACTATATTAGTCATAGTTGCAACAGTTCAAATAGCTCTCGACACTTCGGACTGGACCATCATTAACCATTTCATGGCCAGTCTCGCGCGGACCTTCGCGCGAGTAGGACGTGTCTACTCCCGCTCCTATAACTACTCGCTCGCGTGTTTACTTTCGGTATTATGAGTGTGTGAGTGTGTCCCAAACAATAAATCTTGGAAAATTCCGACTTCATATACTAGCCTTGCAGCTAGCAATCTCGTACCGCAGGTGCCTCCACAGAGGCAGCCTGCGGCACAAAAAAAAAAAAATAGATAAAAGAAGAAGATGGCGACAATATCGCAAGGGGTGCAGTCTGCTGCAACCTACGCAAATGTAGTTCAACAGGAAAAATACCCGACAAAGGAACAAGCGATTGTTCTGAACTCGATCGAAGGATTAACAATAGAAGATTATTGCGTCGCAATTGGCAAATTGATTTTACCCATAAATGTCAAATATGTCTCAAGAATTTCACAAAGGCGAATCTGTTTATATCTGAGTTATGGGGAATTAGCTGACAAACTTGTTTACCAAATCAAACAAGTTAAAATTAAGGAACACTCTCTTGAAATTCGACCACTGTACACAAAAACTAAACGCATCCTACTTTCAAATGTCCAACCACTTATACCAGCCCATGTAATAGAAAAGGAACTTATAGAGCGAGGGGTGACTCCACTGTCAAAGATTACACAGATTAAAGCATCTTCGGTTACATCGGAAGGATTCTCGCACCTTATGAGTTTTAGGAGACAAATGTACGTGCACCCAGATGACATCCCAAAACTGCCAGAAACACTCAAAATAAACTACGACGATATGGCTTGTTGGATATACTTTTCCACAGACAAACTTGTGTGCTTTCTCTGCAAAGAGGAAGGTCACACTCAAAAATATTGCAAAAACATAAATACAATCAACGACACGCAATTGCAACTAGAGCCGCCAGTGGAGTCTATGACATCAGCACAACAAGTCGATTCCCTTAACGTGACAAGTAAAGTGCAAGAAGAAGATAAGCTAGCAATGCCCCCTCCACCCAAACGACCTCACTCATCTACAAACTCAACAACCAGTGAGAAAAAAAGCACCGTGGATGCACAAGATGAAATAAAACGCAATCGTAGCGCGCGCAAGAAAATCAAACCTCTGGAGAACACGAGCCATACTATAGAAGAAATCAAAAAATACTTAGAACCAGCTAAAGAACACATTAATTCCAATAGTGTAAAGTTTCCCGTGGACTTCAACTCGATAGCGAAGTTTATTTTAGAAACGTACGGAAGATCCGATATACGAAATATTGCCGATAACTATACAAGTAATTATACATCTCTACATACCTGTCTAAGTGAAGTGTACCAACGTATAAATAATCGACATATGAAATCACGCATCACTAAAATTAAAAAACACTTGATAAACCCAGATGACGATACTTCTTCCATCAGTGACTCAAACAGTGATGCTCATGAGATCGAAAATCTCGAATTTAAAAAAAAATAACACCCAATTTTTATAATGGCTCCAAACGAGACATCCCTCAAAATTTTATTTTGGAACGTTAGAAGTGCCAAACCACGCAAAAACGAACTACAACAAATCCTCCAAGACCTTGACATACTAATATGCGTAGAGTCATGGCTTAAGCCTAAAGATCACTTTAAAGTAACAGGATTTAACACATATAGGAAAGACAGAGAGAATTCGCGAGGAGGAGGTATACTCTTTGTAATACGAAGAGGCATAACTTTTTCAACTTTAATCCGAATTCCACCACAAGTCGCAGATATAGAAATGGCAGGTGTAAGAATAACAAATCACGAGTCCACTTTTGATCTGCTAGCGTGCTACAAAATTCCTGGAAGTACGCTTACACAAGAAGAATGGAATGCGATCGCAGAGTGTGTAAACAATAACAACACTATCTTCATGGGGGACTTCAACGCACACAACCAAATATGGAATTGCAGAGACACGGATCCGAACGGTGACAGACTCTATAACAGTACAATTGATCAAAATTTATTTCTACATAACTACAACTCATTTACGCATCTAAACGCTCGAACCAACTATAAATCTAATATAGATCTAGTATTTTCCACTATGAACTTTGCGGATAAGTTGAGTGTAAAAGTTTACGATGAAACTCTTGGTTCCGACCATTATCCTATTTTGATAGAGGTAGACGCTCGAAAGAACATATATCATAAACAATCATATAAATTAAAACGACTTAAAACCAATTGGAACAAATTTGAAAATGATTTGACGGAATACTCTAGCTTTTTCTCTAATGATTATGATACATTGTCTCCGTCTAAAAAGTATGATTTTTTTGTAAATGTTATTACAAACGCGATTAAAGCAGCTACGCCGGAAAAAAAAATTGAAAATGACAAAAAGCGGATTAGAAACCCTGTCCCCTGGTGGGACTCAGACTGTAACAAAATCAAAAGACTTAGGCGTGCCTCTTTCAATAAATGGGAATTTTCCCACGAACTCGAGGATCTGATTGAATACAATAAAAATTGTGCACTAGCCATACAGCTTTTCAAAAAGAAAAAAAGGGAATACGTTAGAGACTTTGCAAAATCCATCAACCTCAGAACGAACCCAAAACGCGTTTGGAATATATTTAAAATCTTAAAGAACAGCTCGGCCAATATAAAGTATCCTACAGTGGAAGACAATTTCAATGAGAAAGCGCTAAAATGCTTAGATAAAATCGCCCCACCTTGGGTTAGTGTTCAAGACGACTACATCCCTACTTGCGAAAACAATGATTTTTTCGATAAACATTTTTCCTTTTCCGAACTTAATATAGCGTTAAGTTCAGGTAAAGAGGATTCTTCCCCGGGAATAGACGGAATCGACTATGAAATCCTACGAGCTCTACCTATCCAATACAAGCTTTTACTCCTCGACATTTACAACGAAATGTACGAAAAGAGTGACTTCCCTAACACGTGGAAGGAGTCGATTGTTCATTTTATAGAAAAACCGGATGGTAGCGGAGTAAGACCTATATCACTAACCACATGCTTATCTAAAGTATTTGAAAGAATAGTGAAAAATCGGCTAGAATGGTGGGTTGAAACAAATAACATCATCCCGATAAACCAATCTGGCTTTCGTAAAGGTAGGTCGTGCACGGATAATCTAACGAACCTTACGCTTGAAGTACGGGGCGCGTTTGCAGAAAATAAAGATCTACTTGCGGCGTTCTTGGATGTCTCTGGGGCATTTAATAACGTCTTAAGTGATATTCTACTTAATAAATTAGCGGAAATTAAGTGCTCTGAGAAAGTTGTTAGATTTGCAAAGTTTCTAACATATGAAAGGTGGATACACACTCACATAGAGGGACAAGAATTAATTAAAGTAAGTAAAGGAGTTCCACAGGGAGGGGTTTTAAGCCCGCTTTTTTACGTCATTTACGTGGCAAATATAGCCGAAAATATACCCAAAGGCGTCACTATTTCGCAATTTGCTGACGACACAGCTATTTACTCAACAATAGTTCCATTCGAAAATTGTAAAAATACCATTGAAAAATCAGTCAAAATTATTCAGCAAAATTTAGTTAAATTAGGACTTGACCTAGCACCTGAAAAAACGAATCTAGTGCATTTTAATAACAAAAATATACTACCTGGAGAAACCAAGATACATATAGATAATTCCGAAATAAAAACAAAAGAAAACGCTCGCTTCCTGGGTATTATTTTCGACTATAAGCTCACATTTTCTGCACACGTCAATATGATCCTAACTCGATGTAACAACGCTCTCAATATTATGAAGTACCTTTGCGGCACGTGGTGGGGCTCAGACCCGGAAACACTGATAATTTTGTACAAAAGCTTCGTTCGATCTGTTATGGACTATGGTATCTTTCTATACTTCCCAACAACAAAACAGCATTCTAAAAGAATGGAACAAATACAATATACAGCAATAAGAATTGCCTTAGGTTACAGGAGGACCACTCCAACTAATATATTATTAGCTGAATCTAAGCTACCATTGATCCAAGAACGAGCGAAGTTTTTAGGTAGTAAATACATCGGTAAAGCCACGTCTAATAAGAGTAGCTTAATCTACAATAAACTGGCATATGCGACAGTAACAGCAAAAAAAAGGGATCGGAAAAGCATACTATACCAATGCATAGTGAATATGAACACGCTTGCTGACTCAATTGACTCCCAGTGTAATTACAACATCTTCCTCCATGACTACAATACCGCGATCACTTCAATTCCAATCAACACAAGTTTCGGACAGAAGCTAAAAAAACCATACACCCAAATCTAGCGCTTAAATCATTCTTAGAAAACCAAGATTCTTTAGATATATATACCGACGGAAGTAAAATACCTGGTAACAGAAATGTTGGCTCAGCATGCGTGATTCCAAAACTTAACTTAGAAGTAAATAAGAGTATAAACTGTAAGGCATCGATTTACACAGCCGAATGCATCGCCCTATACGAAGCTACCGAACTTGCATTGCATTATAATAACCGCGATGTCATGATTTTCTCAGATTCACTAAGTGCGCTGCTAAGTCTCCAAAGCTCAAAAACCGATATACACACTAATGCATATATCTTAAAAATCAAATTCAACTACAAACTATTTAACAAGAACAATCCAAAAAACAATCTCCATTTCTATTGGATCCCGGCGCACTTGGGAATCGAGGGAAATGAATTGGCTGATCAGGCAGCCAAAAGAACCACCGAAAAGAAATTCGTTAACTACGCTCGAGTGCCATACACTGACCTTGTAGAAGCAGCTAAAAGAGCAGCTTTCTACAATACCGACTGCATAATTAAAGAACAAGGTCAGAAAAAAGGAAAAGAATATTTCAAAATTTACAAAACCGAAACTGTTAAACCGTGGTTCTACAAGTTAAATTTTTCCAGAGAAAATATTGTTATGATCAACAGATCTAGAGCAGATCACTACAATCTTGCGGCTTCTCTTTTCCGTGTACATATAATTTCTGATCCAAAGTGCGAATGTGGCTACGAAGAACAAGACCTTAACCATATCTTGTGGAATTGCTCTAAATACGAATCTCAAAGAGAAAAATTAATGCGACAATTAAAAAAAAAAACAGTTTCCACCGTTCACCATAAAATCCTTTCTGTCCTCAATCGATCCAAGTATTTTACATATTATATGCGAATTTCTAAAAAACTGTGAATTACAAATTTAATGCATAGACTGTACCTCGAACAATATTATGTTATGTAGCTCTTAAGAAAAGAATACGATTTTTTTTTTCCCTCACTCTCCCTCAAGGAGAGTTTATGTATAAATATCTTTCTGTAAAAATATCTGTACTGCTGTATAAGACCCCTAAGGGTCTTGGGTAAGCTTAATAAAAAAAAAAAAAAAAAAAACCATTTCATGGTGTGGGGCTCCCTTGTTTAGTATTTTATTTTAGACTAATTTTACAATTTCGTCATAGGAGGTAGTTACGTTGGTAGTCTTACGATGGCGAGTCTCATTAAAACAGAATACTTTCGAGAGACAATTAAAATACGTAAATGAGTAACGTATTCCTTCTCTTTTGTTTTCAGACAATGTCGGAAGCAAGGTTTTGGTTTACGGCAGTGATATCGTGTATGATGCTGGTGATACCGGTGCTATCTTGGTGCTTCTTCTTTATCGTTCGCGGCAGAGCTAGGACATTTTCCGCACGCCTTCGACGAGATTAACGTGTCGCTTGTTGCGATCGGGCTATGCCTTTGCCCATCAAGAGGGCTTCGACCGTCTCATTACCTCTGGCAAAATTATGCGCAAACTGCCCAATGGCTCGGACTTTCAGTTCGCGATACCCTTCGCCTCGAACAACGTCTCGAAGCAGGTGAGCGCCGCCGGCGTGGCCGCGCTCTGCCGGAGGTCCGTTCGTTGCGATGTAGTGAAGGACGGAGAGATCCGGGAGAGATATGGATGTGATGCCCGGAGATGCTAGGTCTTGATACTCCCTCAGCAGGTCAGCGAACACGCCCTCTGCAACGTCAGCGGAGATGTTGATCGCGACGGAGAAAATCTGTGTCGGCAGCATCCTGCGTGTGTGTGGTCCGCGTCGAAGAGCTATCTGCGCCGAAGATTGACAGCGAGGCCGAAATGGGCTAGAAAATCTGCGCCGATGATTGGATGGCTGACGTCGGCCATGATGAATTTCCACTCGAACGGCTTGGACAGCGCGAGATCCAGGGCCATAGACTGCGTGCCGTACGTGCTGATTTCCGACGCGTTCGCCGCGCAGAGAGTCAGCGAGCCACGAACTCTCGCCTTTTTAAAAATACTTCGCGGCAAGAGAGAGACCGCCGAGCCAGTGTCCACCAGGAAACGGAGCTTCGATGTTCTATCGGTGATGTGCAAGCGGCGTTCCGTAGCTGCGCCGACCGCCTCGGCTTGCAAGGACGGTAGCGCGTTTAGTTTTCCTGTGCTGACGAAAAGGTGCACGGCCGCTTGCAGCGAGTGGCTCTCTGGCCGAATTCCCGTTGGACCAGCACCAATCGAGGTTGGCAGAGGCTGGGGCGTGTGTGGCGGCTGGACGGCCTTGACGAGGGCGTGAGCGCGAACGGGTGCGACGTCCGCTGTTGCTGTTGCTGGGGCCGTTGTTGCCTGCCGCGTTGAGCAAGGTTTCGAGGAGCCTGCTCTGCTTCTGGGTGGTGGACAGGAGCTGCGCCAATGTAGCCTGCATTGAGGCCATGTCGCTGTCTGACTGGGGCGATGTCGTACCAGAAGAGGCGCCGCTCGAGGATGGCGTTGACGAGCGTGCAGCGACGGCGTGGACGGGCGGCTCCGGCGCCATGGCGAGGTGGGCCAGGTGAGCGAGCTCGTCGAGAGAAGAGGCTGGCAGAACTCGGCACAAACGGCTGGTGTTGGATGGCAGGAGGTCCAGCCATTTGACTCCGAGCGCCTCGTCCGAGATGGCGTTATGCGCGAGGCGCCTCATGTGCCGGAGCAACTACGATGGCGTGCGGTCGTTCATGCGCACCTCGTTGAGGACCTGGTGCAACTGCATGTCTGAGAAGATGGCCAGGCGCTGCAGCAGAGCGGTCCGGAGAGCCCCGTAACGGCCGGTGACTGGCGGGTACAGGATGACGTCCGAGAGTTCCTGTGCGACATCCTGAGGGAGCCGGGCCACCACTAGATTGAATTTGTGGCGATCGCTGCGGACTCCACTGGCCTCGAGCGCTGCGTCTACCTGTGCGAGCCACAAAGCTGGATTAGCATTCCAGAAGGATGGTAAATCGCAGTGCGTAACCTCGGTTGGCGGACGAGGGATCGGCTGCAACCCGCCGGCGGGCATAGGAGGCGGAGGTGGTACCTCGCCGGAACCTCTCGCGTCAGCTGCTGTGCTGAAGTTTTCGTTACCGCTGCCCGGCTGCGTCGGTGTACGTAGCACCATTTCCGACTCGCCGTGGTGCGCAAAATTGAGAGCGCAGCGCGCTACGAGGCGCTGCTAAATACGAGAGCCCGGGCGCGACACGCGTGATGGTGGTAGCGGAGCCAGCGAGACGCGCGCGGTGTTCGGCGCGCTGGCTCTACGCGGCGCGGAACACTACCCTGAAAGCGGCCGCTCGCGCAGGAGGACAGGGGCGGAAATACGTTGAGCTTGATATGCGTTTCATGGTGTCTGTACAGTTTGATGAATTTTAAGAGAGCGCAATGGGTACCTTGCTCTGAAGTATATCCGTAAAAATCGTATTTTGACAGCAAAATTTCGAAGTAGAACACACAGGAGAACAACTGCTTTGTATTGTAAATAGCAGAACATGATATTCATAACTTTTTTTTTTTAATCGTGTAACAGTTAAAAAATTTTGTCATTTTACAATTTTAGGGTGATGGAAAAGAGTTGCTCGTTTTTACCCATATTAGCATCATTGTTTTTAATTTACCTGACGACCTCTTGATTCTTGTAGTTGAGGGTTCTAATTGACGGTTCAATTGCATCTCTCTGGTACTTATTTTATCTAGTGCTCTTCCAATGTCGGTATATAGTTTATCAAGTTGACATTTTGATCATCTTTAGCGTATAAACGGTTTTGTAGATCAATGAAGATATTACTACTAACATATTTGATGTAGCTTCCTGCATTAACGTAAAGTTTCAACTGTGGCAAAAAACGTTCACTCTAACATCCACTCCTCAGCATCAACAGTAGATTCCAAAATTTTATCTGGTTTTTTACTACTGCTCTACAAGACACATTCTTGAATTAGTTTGAACGTTAAAAATGATTTAAATTTTACTTTTTTATTTTTTATTTAATTTTAATTAATTACATGGGTAAAACCCTTTACAAGAATATAAATAATGGTGAAATATTTGTCTCAAATGCAAAAGGCGAGCATAGGTTTCCAGATGACAATTGAAAGTAACCAAGGAAAGTAAGAACTTTTACGGTAAACTGCTTTCAAATTCTTAAACAAGCATCTACAGCAAGTTACCGACCACCAACTCTTATACAACTAATACAACACAGTAATAATAGATTCATGCAAATAACATACAAAAAACATGATGATGACAAACGAAGAACAATTAAACTGTTTTATTCAATTTCAATGGCGATTTGACCATATCGAAATTGATCATTTCGTTTAAGAAATCTGCACCTGTTGTGCTTTTTTCTTGCGGGTTAACTATCTTATTTGATTCAGTTAGTGGTTGAGGATTGTTCGGAGGATTAGCAGTAGTAATAGATACGTTTTGTACTGCATTCATTTGTTGGGCCATTAAAAAGGGATTCATTAGTTGATTAAAGAAACCTGCACCTAGCATTGGTGATTAATATTTACTCCTATTAATATTTTACTCCTTACCATCATCGTCTTCCATTGTTTTTCCTGACTCTCCTGAACTACTTCCGTATACGTACTTCTGCACTATGCTATTAACTTCGTTTCTGAATTGTAATTTCTTATCTGGATCGATTTTCTGTACGTGAGATGCTAAAGTTCTGAAGAACATTAAATCATCATTGGACATATCAGCGACCTCATTCTCAATGCCATTTTTTTACTTTTTTCGGTGGAACAGGAGCTTCACTCAATACTTTTGTACGCTTTCCAGACATTGTAGGTATTTTGTTTGGTGATCTATTTTCTATATCCGTTTCCTCTAAAAGTTCCTCGTCTTCGTATAATTCTTCTTCAAAGAGTCCAAACAAATTCCCTATTGATCCAGCAGGATTAACAGTGTCAGACAGGAAATCTAAAGATTTATAGTGCACCCACGAGATTAATAAGACGCGTCTGCTCCGTCGCCAGATCTGATACTATTCACTAGATTGGCTTCACTCTTATATTTGGCAACCAAACTTCTCTCTGCCGCTGTGTCCATAATAGATGAAACGCTATTTTGGCGAATTCCGAGAAGAAACACAGGTTACTGTTCAAGCACGTTCGAGCCGGCATCCAAATCGTCACTGAAACAATCGCGATCTACCACACCACCCTGGCGGTAGTACACGGAATTACTCATTCGCATATATATATATATATATATATATATATATATATATATATATATATATATATATATATAGAGAGAGAGAGAGAGAGAGAGAGAGAGAGAGATTTATAGGATCTTAGCAAGATTTTGTTCAAGTCTAAAGACGCCAGCAATTTATGAGAGTAAGAAGTAAAGAAGTAGTTGGCTTCCCTCCGGTGCAGGGAGAAGTATACACGTGACAGATATTATTATTACTTATTCCTGGAGGTAAAAATCTTTATTATACTGTATACAGAGCAAGAAAATGAGGACATAGTCCGTCCTGTCCTTCTCACCGTATATTATTATATATAGCTCGCCGAATCTGTTCCTCGCAGCCGATTTACTTGTTACGCCTGACGTTGCTATACTTATACTACTACTTTCACGTGATCTATACTCTTGTGCAAAGCGGAGAATATCAGCCGACCTAGTTATACATCCGCTGTTACATCAGGAGGCTATATCCACAAGGGAGGGATACTTGTTCCTGAAAGTTAAGATACTGGAGCCAGGCGTACATACAAGTGGTATACTGCTGCAGGACAGACTGTTTGTTGTCTTTGCTGCTTCTGCTACGGACATTTTTCTAGTAGCCAGTGTCTGCAGGATCCAGAGTATCACGGCTCTAATGAGCGAACAAGTGGGATTGCATGAGTAGTACATTAATTGTAAAAGATATATACAGGGTAAGAATTCTCAATGTTCCTTCAAAAAATTGGATAGGACTTTTTCTATTATTCTTGGATCGCATTTTGTGTCGTAGTTAATTGTATAAATTACTCTTAATTGTATTTATAAGTTATGCTCTCTGGTTTATATAGTTTTTTATTTTACATTTTCTTTGATTCTATTTTGTTCAATTTTATTTGTTTATTTTATTTGTTCAATAATTAAAAAGAGGAATATTTAAAAGTATAGCATAACAAAAAACCGCTGCCAAGTCTTTGGCACTTAGCTTCCTCCTTTTCCGTTTTTTTATAAAACCATGAAAGCTCTCAAAATATACTAAGCTTTAATTATCAAATTATATGGCTTAACAAAAATAATAATGTCCAGTCACACAGAGTATACAGGATGAGAGTTGAAGAATTTGAATCTTAATATCTTTTAAACTAAAAGATTTCATAAGCTACAAAAAGAACCTAGCCGAAGTGATCAAAAGATCAATCTTTTCCTAAAATTTCAACTCAATTTAAACCTTTTTACTCCCGTAATCGTAGGACATAAAAAAACCATTTTTTTTAGTTTTTGATTTTTATCTCAAAAACTAGTCGCCAAAATTGCTTAAAATTTGTACAACTAGTAGATATTGTTGTTTTTTATTGTCATGAATTTTTTCAAAACATTTAACTATTTATTTTTTGAGTTATACATGTTTATCGAAAAATTACCTTTTATATCATAAAAAATTAACAGATCAGTCAATCTAGAAAATCTTGCGGGAAAAAGTAGACAAATTTATGTTCTTTTAGATACACTATTGTTGAATATATTGTATAAATCATATCATTATAAAAAAGCAAAAATATTTTTTCAAAAATAGAAAAATGGCGATAATATGGCCATAAAATGGTCAGAATCATAAAACAAAAAATGACCTAAATTCAGAATTAGAAAAAATATATGCATGTCAAATTTTATTACGATCAGTTGCATGGTTCCAAAATTATGGCGGTATACGTACATACACACACACACATACACACACACAACCATCCGCACGGACATTTTCTAAAAACGTATGATTCGTACTCCAAACACCTCCAAATGCGTTTCCACGAAGTATTAGCAAAACTGAAAATTTTACTATTACAAAGCTTCCTCTTGAGGAGGAAGCAAAATTCATATTCTTCAACAAATATATATTACCAATAACAATTTATTTTCTAGTTTATAAAATATACGTAATCATGACTGAACAAGGATTTACCAGCACTTTTAAAAAATAGTAATATTTCTATGAATTTCATTGAAAAAAAAATTAGACGTATTCAAGTTAATGAAATTAACAAAGGGAGAAAATGTTTTGGAGAATACCATCATCTTTTTCGTTTATTGAAAAAGTATGTGGATAAATTCAAGCAGTACATGAGAATGAATCCTAATTCTTTTGCTTATCTATTGAATAAAGTAATTAATTCGTTGAGCAAAAATTGGTGCAATTTCCATAGGCAGCCAATTCTTCCAGAAGAAAGACTTGTACTTACAATCGGGTAAATTAATTCATTTTAATTTATGTAATAATGAGGTTTATTTACAAATTATAGTAGACGCGTTTATAAAAATAAAATTAAGTACAAACCAAACTTTTGTAACGCACACTTTTAATAAAAATATTGTTTTAGGTTTCTTGCCACAGGAAACTCATATACCCAGCTATCATTCTCGTTTAGAGAATGATAGCTGGGAGAATGGGCATTTCAACTGTAAGCACAGTGATAAGTGAAACAATGGATGTTATATGGAGAATTTTGCAGCCTATCCACATGCCTATACCAACTACAGAGGATTTTCTTAGAATTTCTGAAGAATTTAATAGCAAATGGGATTTCCCTCATTGTATTGGGGCTGTAGATGGCCGGCATGTCAGAATTAGGAAGCCAGATAACTCTGGCTCTTTATACTACAATTATAAAGGATTCTTTTCTATTGTCGATCAAGCTGTTGTAGATGCTAACTACAAGTATATTGCGATAGATGTCAGCGGGTACGGGCATCAAAGTGATGAAGGGACATTTAAAGCATCGACTTTGTACAAGGCTTTAGTTACATCAAAAATAAAGATCCCAGAAGAGGATGAGCTGCCTAATTCCAGTATTGTTCTGCCCTATCTTTTCATAGCAGATGGAGCATACCCACTCATGGAGAATCTAATGAAACTATACCTTTTCAGAAATTTAGGAGACGATGAAAAATGTTTTAACAAAAGGTTATCACGTGCACGATTGGTAGTGGAAAATGCTTTTTCATATACAGACCAAAAGTGGCAAATATTTTTAACTCTACACACATATTGGTTTCACGAAAAAATTCTACACAAATACTCTACAAACCTTTTTGATTATTTTACTAAACCGTAAAACTCTACACAATTGTATAACCTATTGTTGCAACAATGGTATAACAATAAGTGACGTGATTGTGTAGAGTTGTACGATGAAGTAAAATAATCAAAAATGCGTGTAGAGTATTTATGTGTAGTAAATGTTTGTGTAGAATTTTTTCTTGAAGCAAATATGTGTATAAAGTGTAGGGTGTAACGCCCCGTACAAGATCCGCTTTAAAACATTAACGAAATAAAAAAACCAAAAAAACACTAAAATTTTTATATAAATACATTTTTAGATTATATGCGAGTATCGCGCTTCCCCACTGTCGGCTATACCCGCGCTACAGCTGACAGCGCAACTACAGCAGCGCCACGAGTCAGCAAGCGGCGAGCGGTAGCAGAAAACAGCAGCGGAAGAGTAGGAGCAGCGGCGCAGCGTGCGTGTATATATGTATATAGCGAGCGGCGAGCGCAGCGACGCAAGGAAGAAGAAGCGGCGCAGCGTGCGCACATTGTAGTTAATCGTATGAATCGATTTTGTATATAGGTGTTAATGTAAGTGTGAATGTATGAATGTGAGAGTAATTTAGGCGGCGCGATCCCCGCTCTCTCCCAGGCCTATATAAGGACCTACACGGCCAGTCTGAGGGCACTAGCTCCAGCGCGATTTAGGCGCCTAGTCAAAACTCCTGAGCAACTTATGCCTGGAGTACAAATACTTAGAATATTTTCAAATAATTCTATACTTATACAATTTCAAGATAGGCAACGATATCGCATAATAGTGCGTATCCGTCCTATACTTGTAAAATTTTCAATTCATGACACAACTAACTTAGAAAAATTTCGTTGCCGAATTCAAACTTATAAAATTTTCGAACACGAGCTATCAGATAACGCAAGCTTAAGCGTATCTATATATCTATCTATTTTTGTCAGAATCAAAACGGATTTACTTACTTAATTTATGTGATATAATAGATTATATGCAATATTCTAAAACATATTTATTTGAATATATTTACTTTTGGTTATAAAACACAAAAATCTTTTTATTTGCAAATGAATCCGCAATACCTGGTATCCCGGACCTGAACTACTATAGATAAAAAAGCATTATAAAAAATAATAAACTAAACTCATTTAAAATCTGTCGTCAAAATTACGACACACATTAAGTAAATGTTCACTGCTTTTCTATAATAAGATTATTCCAGGACCGAGAAAAGTCGTGACCGTTTAATTGACGATCCTGCCAGGATACCAGGTGTATAAAGTGAAATTTTTTGCAATAAAAATCAAATCAACCTAGTAAACACATTGCAATTTGCGCAATAAATCAAATGCAATTTATGCATAATAAACAACTTTGATTTGCATAATTAAACAATCTCATTAGACATGCAATTATTGTATGCAGTCACTGAACTAAAATTTAAGCCTATTTAAAAAAAAAAACATCCTTAAGACTAATGCTACATATTCCTACCGATTAATGGATTATAAAATCCATCAAGGAAAGCCGGGAGAATGAAATAAATCGGAAAGTACAATTAATAAAACATACGAAGGAGATATTATAGCACAACTTTTGTGTATAATTGTCGATGATTTAAAAACCGTAAAGAAAGTTAACAAAAACATAAATAGTCATCACGAAATTATATCAAATCTTACTCAAGATTTCCTTCGTATCCAAGTAAAACTAATCGATCATCTAAATTCTATATAACAACCAAAGCAAACTATAGACTTACAGACATAATTGAACACAAAATGGCGGACGCGAGCAAAAATATATTCTCAAGCACGCTTAGAAAGAGCGGTGTAGTCACTCGAAGCGCTGCCGCGGAATTATTAAAAGCATAATTAAATGATACGCTCAACGCAGTTCTTACTGTGGATGATACAAATCAATCTACAATCGACGATCCCTCATCAAACGCCAACTGGGCACGAAAAATACACGAAGTTCTAAACTATCTTTTAGAAAAAGTGGATGAAACGTCGGAAATCGTCAATGATTTAGACAAAAAACATAAAAAGGTTAACGAACGGCTCGAAAAAATTGATTCAAAATACATGATATTAAACATAAACCATGACACTCTTAAAACAAGAGTTGACGAAATAGACACAAACATGTTAAATAAACTAGAGGACGATGATCTAGATAAATTTAAAGAAATTGTCGAAAAGTCGATAGATACCAAGGTGGCTCTCAAGTTTTCCGAACTTCGCCTCGAGGCTCAACCAGAAACTAGCCTCTCGGAAAACGTAGAAACACTAATAGATATAAAATTAAAAAAAAACACGAAGAGGACGCGGAGGTCGTATTAATGAATTTAAAATAAGACATAACATCAAAAATAATTGCTTTGACAAATACGAGCCAGAACTTATTGAAAATAACCAAATCAAATGAAAAACGAATTAAATCACTTGAGGTTGAACACACAACATACAACAATACACTCATTAAATTCGATGAAACGTTACAAAACATAAAAACCTGTATCGAAAATTCTAACAAAACTTGTACGGAAGAATTTCAAAACTTAACGGATAAATTTAACAAAATTCGGCCTTCGAGCCGTGAAATTACTTTAGACGGAAACAACACAACTCTAAGCCTCACTTCAAAATCACCTAAACTAAAACCGCCAACGTTCAAAGCCGACGGCAAAGAAAAGCCTATGCGGTATTTGCGCGATCTTAAAAGATAAATAGATATTTTAAATGTAAATGGCGACGAAATGAATATAATAATTAGCCAAACATTAGAAAACACAGCTTCTTCGTGGTTCGAAATAGCACAGGAAACCATAAACACTATGTCTGATTTCGAAAGAAAATTTAAAGCTCGATTTTGGAACGAGGATATTCAAGATGAGTGTTCACGAAAAGTAGAGTACAACAGATATAATACGGGCTCAAAATACTCTCATCTCGAATATGCCACATAGGTATGGGGTTTCGCCCAAGATCAAGAACGAAATTTCTCAGAAGCAGAGCTTATACGAAAAATCTCAAACCATTTTGACTGGGATATCCGTTTCACTGTAAAATCACAAAATATTATTACTCAAGATAAATTTTTCGAACTACTTGCATTCAAAGATAACGGTAACAGTCACAGACAATCTTTGTTTAAAAGAAAGTCAAATTCTGATGGCTCGAACTCAGAATCCTCTAATAAATATCACACACATAAACCGGTATTCAAAAAAGGTGGGTCAATTCGTTTATGCCTAGACGCACGTAAAGTAAATGAGATGTTTGAGGATGATCTAGAATCACCTCAAAATATCCAAGAGCTTTTACAACAATGTTTCGGGGTGGAAGTCATGTTGAGTCTCGATTTAACATCAAGTTTCTGACAAATACCTCTTTGTGAAGAAAGCAAAAAATATACTGCATTTATGTTCGAAGGAAGATTGTATGAATTTCAGATAGTTCCTTTCGATACAAAAATAAGTAGTGCTGCTTTATTACGCGGTTTGTTTCACGTAACTAAAAATCTCGGTGATTCCATTTTAAATTTCGTTGACGATTTCTTATGTATCTCAAAAAGTGAAAAAGATCACCTGGGGCATTTAGAGGAGTTATTTCAAAGTTTAATCACATGGAATTTCACTTTAAGTTTAGAAAATCTGAATTTTTCAAAAATGAAACACGGTTCTTAGGATTTATTCTATCTACAAAGGGGATAAAACCTCAAGAAAATAAAATTGAAGCGATAAAAAACTATCCAATTCCTAAGAATCTAAAACAGTTACAAGCCTTTCTAGGCACAATAAATTTTTACGCGAAATTTGCAAAAAAACATGCGCATGAATTAGTACCGTTATTAGAACTATTACAAAAAGAAAAACAAAAATTCTGGGAGTGGGGGGACAGTCGTCAAAAAGCTTTCGAGCGAGTCAAAGAACTCTTCGAAAAAGACGTCTGCCTTGCATATCCAGACCCTTCTAAACCTTATATCCTTCGTTGTGACGCGTCGGACTTCGCAATCGCCGGTGCATTATCACAAATCGATGATAACGGGGATGAACGGGTTATTATTTATATCAGTCAAACGCTCAAAGTAGCAGAAAAAACATACTTTAATACAGAGAAAGAACCTCTCGCAGTCGTATGGAGTTTGCAGAAATTAAGTACCTATCTACGAGCCGCAAAAATTGACATAAGAACAGATCACAAAGCTCTAATATTCTTATTCAAATGCAAATTCGTTGGCAACCGAATCCGTCGGTGGATTTTGGGCACGCAAGACTATAATTTAGTGATTGATCACGTTCAGGGTAAAGAAAATGTTGTAGCAGACATCTTCACTTTAATTTAGAAGAACTACAAAAACCAGGAGAGATCATTATTGCAATTTTTAAAAGGTATAAATTCACGAAAGATTTAATGTATAAATTTAAACATTTATCAACGCTACAACGTGATGACGAATATTTAAGTCAATTATTTACAAAAAATTCAAATCAACGTATTTAATTGAAAATGAAATAATTTATAAAAAAAATCAATCAAACCAATATAAGATAAGGATTCCAAAAGAAATGATTAAAATGCTTATTCTTGAAAAACACGAGACTTATGGCCACGTAGGCGCGAAAAATTTCATTCGTATGTTACAAGAAGATTTCTATATAAAAAATTTAAGACATAAAGCTCAAAATCTAATTTCATTTTGTGACTCATGTCAAAGAAATAAAATTTCCACACGACCATGTACAGCGCCAATGGAGTCGATAATACCAATTACCAGCAGCGCCACATGACTTGTTATCTATCGATTTCTATGGTCAATTACCGACCGGACGCAGTGGTATGAAACATATGTGGCGACGTGCCACTTTATCCATAGATGGCGTGTCCCGCTGCGCAGACAAACTTGTACAGAGCGTATTTCATGTGATCATGGTTCACAGTTCACTGCAAATGCGTGGATCAAAAAATTAAGAGAGGAAAATATTGATTTAGTTTTTTCATCTATCCGACATCCACAAAGTAACATCGTTTAGCGAGTTAATAAAGAGCTCGGTAGATTTTTCGGTACATTTACTAGCGAAAAACACACCGGTTGGGTAGGATATATTAATATCATCCAAACAATTATAAATGAAACGTATCACGAAACAACAAGGTTTACTCCAATTGAATTATACATGGGTATTAAATTGGATACGTCCAATTAATTCAGACGTCGAGCCTCCGCTCGAGCAAAAAATTCATCTCGCTCGGGAACGTATTATTTCGAAAGCGCAAAAACGTACCGAAAAATATAACTCACAAAAAAAAACATTTTTTGTTGAATTTAAAGAGGGAGGCGAAGTTCTATTAAATCGAATAACATTTCAGATTTAGACAATAAGAAAATTGCAAAATTCAAAGGTCCATACGAAATAATACAAAAAATTGGCAATATAACTTATTTATTGTTTGATGGCGATAATCAAAAAGAAAAAGGAAGATTCCATATAAATGATCTAAAAGTATACAAAAGAGAACCTAAATCAGAATAATATTATTGGATTACACAATAGAAAAATTCGTTACTCTCAACCACGAAAAATTCTAAAGAAAAACAATCACGCTCAAAAAGAATCGCGTTTTAGTTACATATTCTAGTTTTGAACACTCAGAGCTGTGTAGACAAATGTAAACAAGCCGGCACGGCTAGTCCCGACTGAAGAAAACAGAAGAAATGCATAGTCCATCCTTCTTTCTTTCCCCAGTCTCCGGCGGCAGCACAACTCGTGTCCGCAAGGCGGCGAGTTCCCTCTCTCTTACTACCCGCACAGCATTGCCACATCTTTCTCTCGGCAAACCTCAGATTTTAGGTATACGAGAGAAGCGGGAAATTTCAAAAAATATGACAACATTGTCACTTCTCCTCTTTCAAAACTGCTCCAGCTTTCCCTATAAAAGGGCCCGCGCTAGGCTGACGCAGTTAGTTTTTCGACGGCTGCAATTTAAGCGCCTAAGAAAAAATAGCCATGGGCCGCACAATAAAGCGCTCAGCGCAATTTACGCGCAACTCCACGCTGGTTTATCCATGCAAATTAATCTCCGGGGTGGACGTTTCGGTTCAGACTGTCTCGTTAGGACAGGAGACGAGCCACCCCGGGGACCGCGTTATCACGCCAAGGTCGACGGAGGAGCGTGCGCGTCTAGCGAAGAGTTGGAAGTCGCGCGGCGTACGCATGCCATTTGGTCGTGCTGTGCAGTGCGACTTCGCAACTTCTCCGTCGCCTCCTCACGCACCTGCAATGACACTCACGCAAGAGAGCCTCACGCCTCCTCCTTCATCACCAATATCAACAGCACCGACGAAGCCTGGAGGAGTACCGACGACGACGCGAGAGACCGAGAGGCCCACGGTCCGCGCAGGAGAAGCTTCGCAGGGTCGAGGAGAAGCTGCGTGCCCTATTTGACACGCCAGCCATCACCATCAACACCACCGACACGACGACCTCAACAAAGGGGAGAGCTGAGGTTCTCGATGCCCTCCTGCGTAGACCAACCCAAAAACTAAACCCGTACGCCACATACAGGTACGGAAATAGCGTCTGGCAGCGGCAGGTTCGGCTTGACTTTGAGGATGCCTGGAGGTCACACGGTAAGGAGGAGGCGAGGCTGATGAGGAGTGTAAGTGCCAAGGTCACCAGAAAAGGTATACGCAGCTCTGAGTGCATGCATTTTAAGCAGCACATATGGTATCTTTCCGAAAACATATAAATACATTTTTTATCACGCCCCGTACAAGCTCCGCTTTAAAAAATTAACAAAATAAAAAAACCAAAAAAAAAACTAAAATTTTTATATAAACACATTTTTAGATTATACGCGAGTATCGCGCTTCCCCACTGTCGGCTAGACCCGCGCTACAGCTGACAGCGCAACTACAGCAGCGCCACGAGTCAGCAAGCGGCGAGCGGTAGCAGAAAACAGCAGCGCAAGAGTAGGAGCAGCGGAGCAGCGTGCGTGTATATATGTATTTAATTGTATGAATCGATTTTGTATATAGGTGTTAATGTAAGTGTGAATGTATGAATATGAGAATAATTTAGGCGGCGCGATCCCCGCTCTCTCCCAGGCCTATATAAGGACCTGCACGGCGAGTCTGAGGGCACTAGCTCCAGCGCAATTTAGGCGCCTAGTCAAAACTCCTGAGCAACTTATGCCTGGAGTACAAATACTTAGAATATTTTCAAATAATTCTATACTTATACAATTTCAAGATAGGCAACGATATCGCATAATAGCGCGTATCCGTCCTATACTTGTAAAATTTTCAATTCATGACACAACTAACTTAGAAAAATTTCGTTACCGAATTCAAACTTATAAAATTTTCGAACACGAGCTATCAGATAACGCAAGCTTAAGCGTATCTATATATCCATCTATTTTTGTCAGAATCAAAACGGATTTACTTACTTAATTTATGTGATATAATAAAATATACGCAATATTTATGCAATATTTTAGGTTATAAAACACAAAAATCTTTTTATTTGCAAATGAATCCTCAATACCTGGTATGCCGGACCTGAACTACTATAGTTAAAAAAGCATTATAAAAAATAATAAACTAAACTTATTTAGAATCTGTCGTCAAAATTACGACACAGATTAAGTAAATCCAACGCGTGATCAATGTTCTTGATGTTAGAAGTTCAAAATCGTAACTATATTTAGACCGGATAGTTGTTTTAAGGAGAGAATATCTACAATATTGAAGCTAGGCTATTTCAATTTTCACATATATTTTTGTAATTATTTAGAACAATGTTAAGTACCATATCAAATTTTTGATAAATGTAATGGCTAAGACTGCTAATACATCTTTTTTGTGTTTGTAAATAACTTTTTATGAATAATTGCATTACTTTGTAAGAATAACTTTTAACATACATATGTACGTTCAACTGACTACGAAGTGCAAAGCTTACTTCGATTAGTCGAGGTAAAGCTTATCATTCCCTGACTGGGTTAAATGAACATAAATAATGGAAATAATAAAGGAGTGTTATCTTCACCAATATACATTTCTTTGTCTTTGGGGATAATAACACCATCTTTCGGATTTGAAATCTGGTCCATAGTGTTGAGTGTAACATTTGTGGCAATTGAAACTTCATTGTGTGTCTGACAGTTAGTTTCAGTAAATGAATTTTCTCCTGAGACAATAATATATTTTATTAAAATAGTCAAATATCATTATATTTGGTGTATAATACATTTTTGAAATCATCGGCACTTTGAGAGTTTCATTATACTCTCAAATTACTAATAATCTAAAAAAAAGTATTCAGCAGAGAAATGTGCTTTTCTAATAGTTAAATAGTGTTAAAGGTGAAAATGTTTCCACTAAAAATTATGTATTATTGTTATCTGATTTACAAGATGTGTTACATGTAAGTAAATCATTTAACACGCTTGGATGTTTAAAATCGCTTTCTTCTAAAGCTTTAAAATTACTCAAACTAGACGATGAAGTAGACAGGATATTGCTATTCAGAGATTCATCAAGAGCAATTGCCACTTGTGGCAAATTCAAATTCAAATTTGTTGCTATTTGTGTAAAAGCATTATTGTCACCTGAGAAAATGTAATAGTAATTTTATAAGTATAAGTGTAAAAATGATTCTGAGACTTTCTTCGATGAAAGAATAGTTACAATATTCGAATTTAATTGATAGTATATATTTGATTAGCTATAATTACGTAAGATATTTTTTTAAGAGAATAAAAAAAGTCATCTATGAGATTTTCTGCCAAAATCAAATGCGTGCAACAGTATAATCACGCCACAGTAATAATTCTCTCAGTATGTGGGTAGTCCTTTATGCTCCAAGAGGACTTAACTCAACCATAATCTTAATATTTTGATTCCAAACTGTTCACGGTTAATTAAAAAAAATTTCAAATAATATATTAATATAAAACTTACTGTTATAACCAACTATTTTACACTCAATGTTTTTTTTTTGGTTCCTTTAATTTTAAAGAATGCTTTATTCTTTTTAATCCTCGTAAGGTACTTTGTTAGGATTGTGTGGTACCGCCCATCTTTTAATTTTATCAGTGCTGCTTTAATTTATTTCCACTATTTATCTGATTTTATTCTATAAAAATTCATTCGTAAACCAAAACATAAAAATAGTTATCCCTTTTCCCTTACAAAAAAAACCTACAGGAAATCCTATAGGTAATCCTGCAGCATATCTTATAACCAAAATAACGTATCATTTATATTAGAGCTTCTACTATGATAATGTAATGAATAGTCCTTCTTTCTTTTATTTACAGGGAATGATAATGCTAACAACAATGCTGGTTCTAATTTTATAGGATTTACTAAAAATGAAATTCGTACCTCTGCAACTATATCTAAAAAATATGTTAGTCTTTATAATCGTTATAATAACGATTGTACTTCAACTATATCCTGTAAGTATAGTTTTATTTCACATTATTAACAAAAAATTTATAGAATTAATAATGTTGAATTCAACACTAGCGCTGAAGCATCGTCATGTGCAGCGATACAAGGGTTGTCTGTTCAAGTTTCATTCTAGATAATACCCGTGTACACTTATTTGTTGAAATGTTTATTAAAATCGGTACCGATGTGAATAAGATCTTCACAGATCTTTTAGACAAGGAGCAACCACATTTTGCTCTCGAACCAGAGATGCTAAATTGTACACGGCAAGTGAATATGGATTTTGAGGAAAAATTAAGGTATTTATAATTGATTTCAAACGTAATGCATTGATACAATTTATAATTCAATGAACTAAATATAAAAATACTAAAGGTTGTAATAATAATATACTTTACAATATGTATTCTTATAGGGAACTTTGGACAAAAATGGAAGAATTTCATGAGTTGAATATTGTTACCGTAAATACGATCTTTGTCGAGAAATTTGACCATTTAATAAATCAAGATGTTTGTCCCGTTCTAATGATATTGACGAGCTTTGGTAGAACTGCGATTGTTAATACATGGTCAATCAAACAAATGCAAGAAGATTTCATCAAACGAGATCAATTGAGTATGTATTAATATTCTATTATTTATCAGAAAATCACAAACATAATAAAGTGAAGATATATTAGAACAACTTTGAAACTAATAATTTTGGTTCTGACTCTTTTAAAGAAAACTATAGTAATGATACACATAATTTTATAACTTATTTAAAATGGAAATAATGAATAGTTTAAATGACCGTGTAGAAAATATGTTTGTGAAAATAGCACCTATTTTTTTATTTCAGAGCCATATTTATCCATCATTTTGAAGCATCCAATCCTGCAATCTTGGAAGCGCATTCTCAAAAGAAAATTCGATCAGGACATTGACAAATAATTTTTATCACCATATGATCACCATATCTAATTTTCTTTCAAGTTTTATTTCAAAAAAATTATTTGTAGAAAAATTGTTATTCGATTTTTGGGGATTTGACCTGCAATAGGTATTTTATGATAAATAAGGGTTTATAACTACGATACAACTAAGCCCAAATTCACGATCTAACATGAACTTTAGAAGAAAAATAGTTATATTTATATACTAAGCTTTTTCAGCAATAGATTTAAATTTAAAACTTGCAGTTTTTTTAATTATTACTTTAATAATAACAAATATCATACATAAACAAAAAATCAATAGTAAGATAATTATAACTAATCCTGTTGAAACCGGTATTATCATTGATAGCTGTTATAAATTTAGTTATATAAAGATATTCTTTATCACTCTATGATATAAATGTGAAAGTATTTCGAAGAACAAAAATGTCTCTAAATATTGGATTAAATCTCGAAAAAACCAACTTGTCTATTGTATGATGGATTTATGAATCTAGCTATTTAAGATATTTATATGATATTTATATAATCATTTGACTTACTATAGACATAAATGTAAATGTAAATGACTGTAAATAGATAAAAAATGCTTGATAATAATAAAAGTATATGTTATAAATAAAAGACATCTTCGTCCACTGTATGAACTATAACGTATACTTACTTATAGAATATATTTCTTACTAGAAACTTTTGACGCGCTTCGCGCATTTTTATTGTCGTTTTTTCTCAATTTATATTTCTTGAGATTAATAGGAATTCATATGTAGCAGAAAACAATATCCTATAACTCAACAAATTCTTTAATTGAATTTAGAAATTCACACATTCATAGAGATCGCGCGCAAAAACTACTAGCCAACGAAAGGGCTAAAAAAGTGTTACAGCAAGGTGCCATGCATTTTTTCTTATAAGAAGTTAAATAAATGAATTAAATTATTGCATATATTCAGGTATAATGTAAGGCACGTAAAACAATGTTTATATGTAGCATATTATCAGGTATGACATTTCTTTGAAGGCCAAAATTTAGAATTTCTATTTTTCAGCTACCGCAGACTTAATCATGATTTGGGCATTTTTATACTGATAGATATGCTTTAAACACATACAGTTTCCAGATGAATGTCGGGTTTTACAAATAAATATGTATAGGAAAAGTTTAATATCAGCTTCAGAACAAGTTTGTGATAAAAGAAAAAGTGCATGAAGCTAATTGTTTAAATGATATTTATAATGGTAGAAAGAGAGAGTAGAAATTTTGCTAGTTGTTTGCCAGAAAAGGAAAAATCAAGTCATATAAATATAATTTTCAATGCAGATGGTGCCAATGAATTTAAGTGTTCCTAATTTTCGATATAGCCGTTATTTTTTATGGTTAAGGGAATGTTGGAGCAACGCTGATTGGACGAAATGTTCTGGTTTTCCTAACCTCAAAAATATTTTAGATCATAAATAATAAGTACATACACTTATTTATCGCACATAAACGCGGTGTTCCGAGGCCTGTATTATAAAATTGTACATTCACAATTTGTTGTTTGAAATGAATAATTCAAAAATTTTAATTTTGGAGCCCATGCCTACAGTTTTGGTGTTATTATCCGGCTGGTAGTACGTTTAAAGACACGTATATTTTATTAAAGTTATTTATTATTAACCACTGTTATGGTGTTTTTTTTATATTGCTCGCGTCCAAATTTCCTGCAGATATTAATACATAGAGGTCAGCAGTAAGTTCTGCAGAAATTTCTAAACGTTTATTTCGTAAGCGAATGTCAAATAATTCTAGCGAATTTTTAGCAGAATTTCTTGCAGGTTGACTATAAACCAACGTGCACACTGCTTGTAGGTTTTCTTCAGGATTTTATATATAATGTTTTCTGTATGTCATCCTGCTAAATTATCAATTGGTCTAGCTGCAGACTGCCATGTACATTATCTTACACATAATCCTGCACATTACCTGTATATTAGCATACAACAATGTTTGTAAAAAATTCTGTAGGTTTGTGTGCAGGTTATTTTCGTAATTTTGAATTAGGGAATCATAAGTTACTCAAAGCCATTAAATGTTTAAAGGATGTTCAAATAATTAGTTACATTAAAATAAGTAAAATATTCAAATAAGTCAAATAATTAGGTATATTTAAATTAGTCATGCAAAAACAGTTTGAAAGAATTTTCATATCTACATATAGGTGGAGTCGTAAAGTTACACTGTAACGATATTCTTCAATCACAAGTTACAAATTGCTTTAAAATATCCTATGTAACTTACTTTTATTTAATTTTAATCTATCCGACGATGTAATACCGCATTTGAAAATGACACATTTAAAGGGTATTACGCTTCAAATAATTAGATATATTTAAATTGGTCATGCAGTAAAAGTTTAGAATAGTTTGCATATCCATATATAAGTGGAGTCGTAAAGTTATACTGCAATGATATTCTTCAGTCGCAAGTTAAGAAGTGCTTTAAAATATCCGATGTAACTTACTTTGGTAAAGATGACAACGTTGACAACCTAAAATATTAAATTTTTTTCTTGTTTATTCATCATAATTTGTTGTTCCTTTGGCTTCTTCTGTGATTCTTTATGTTCCAAACTTGGTAATTGATTGTCGACAGAACTGCAACATATACAGTATTTAAGGACTTTTTGTTTTTCTTGACATTCATTGCAGGCACACGAAGGCATTCCTTAAGCTTAGCTGACGTTTGTTCTGCTTAACTTGTATCTGAATCTGTAATGCAAAATATATGTTATTAAACGTAGACTTTATTTATAAATTCTGCATTATAAAATAACTAAATACTAGAAATAGTATTTTCCTTGACATTCAGATTGCTGTTATTATCTGGATCGCTAACATTATTATAATTCTTGCGTCCAATACTCTCTCTCTCTCTCTCTCTCTCTCTCTCTCTCTCTCTCTCTCTCTC